>VYZR01073281.1:61332-77427 GCA_013400675.1 Oxylabes madagascariensis | reverse complement strand
GCATAAACCACACCTCAGTGAACATTTTGATTTATATGAATGGATACCATAGGTGTAACATGAGTCATCTAAATTTTCCTGAGTGTCTCCAACCCCAAGCCCAACATGCTGAGATGTGAGTCCTCCCAGCTGAAGGAAACACACTCTGAATTGGTACTGTGATGGCTGATGTGGGAAATGTTTCCGGTTTGCGGGGGCCAGTGAGTCAGAATGGACAAACCAAAACACTGCAGGATAAAATAATTTCAGCAGAATTGAGTTGCTTACTGTAGGACTCTCAAAATACAGAGGTGGTGTAGCTCCTCCTTGTGTTAACCTCAAAGTGGTGCAACCCACATTTAAGAGGGGAGCCTTGTGAAAAGGTGCTTTTCTCTTTCCTGCTCTGTCACCCCGCTCATTATTTCACCTTCAAACACTGTGACGCGTACAGGCACCATAATCACCAGCAGGGAATGAAACCGTCTTGAAAGACACAAGTTTTTTTATAACATACCAGTTAAAGTAGTGCCTGTTGATCATGGCAAACTACTGGAGTTGCATGGCTGCTTGCAAGTTGTTCGTTTTGCTCACGTGGTGCCATTCTTTGCTTTCTTTAGCAAACACGGACGGATTTCTCCTGGGATGGTATCAATGTGAGTATGCACTGCATCACTTTTCCAATTTCTAGTCATAGGAAGACAAGGATTTGTCTGACGTTGGATACTGTCTGACAGTGGAGGCCAGAATGGGAACATTACTGAAAGCCCTTAGTGCTGCTGAAATTCTGGGAGTAGTCTACGATTCAGAGGGATTCAGAGGATAGTGATAGATTTTTTGTTTGCTACTGAGTCTTTTTCTGTCTGGCAGGTATTTCGATCTGTAGGTGGCTATTGAATTGCTTTCATCCTTTTGGGGACAAATGTGTGCCATTTCATATGTTCTGTTTTTGAGATTTCTGGGCGCTGCTACATAAGAAAGGTGTCTGTCCAGCATATTTTAAAAAATATTAGTCCTTGATTAGAGCATCATTTGATCTTCTCCAGGAGTTTGGGAGAAACGTCTCCCTCATTTTCAGTTGCACACAGAAGTAATGGAATTCTTTGTGTCTCCAAGGGTAGATTGTGAGTACCAGTTAACTTCAGTTAAAAAGCAGAGGAGAAACAAGCAAGCATTTTAATTACACATGTTCCTTTTGCTCTTAATACCTGTGCCATGAAAAGTTTGTGGTTTTTTTGTTTTTTTTTTTCCTTTTTGACTAATGCAGAAACCGCATCCTGAAAAAGGAATAATGCATATTTGTTTGACTGGACTTTTTAAAAGGATACTTACAGAATATTTTCACATAAGTTAACTTTATAGTTTTGTACACTTGGAAGGGCAGGATTTGCAGCTCCATTTTGAGTAGTCTAAGTATTTTCAAATTCCAGATTCTTTTAAACCTTTTAAAATACCTGCAGCTTTCTTCTTTACTGTGATTTGAAAGCACTTGGGACATTGAATATAATTTTTAACTAATTGTCACCGTGCTGATACCTCTTTCATTGTGGCACTTGTGGCTTGGGATCTTTTGCCTAGGATCAGTTACAGAAACAAATTGTGTTGGAAAATAATGGTGCATGCAGCAACTGTCTAGAAGAAATTTGTCATTTTTTTTCCTCACTGCACCTATGTCTAGCTGAAAGCCAAGTACACAATGTCGTGTTTCCTTAAAGAAAGTAGAAGCCAGTTTCCTTACTTGCAGTTTCCCATTTTCCAACCCATACAGAATCCATGGAGCTCTTTCATGAGGCAGCTCTTACCCAGTGTAATTCCACAGATCTTCTTTGGTACTGAAGCTGGATCATGAATTCCCTTCCCTTCCCATTCATTCCTGCCTTCATGCCACAGCTCTTCGACCTTGCAGTAGTAGGAGCCCTCTGCAATTTACTTTTTTTTTTTTTGTGAGTTCCATGAAGCAGCTCACAGCACAGCCCCCAGGCTGTCTTGGAACAAGTGGGTGGATACTGAGCAGGATCACCCAGGCAGGAATGACCAGTGGGGGCATAGATGGACTTTCTCCAACAAGCTTCATCATCAAAGGACATGCATCATGGAACAAGGGCTGTGCTCTCACTTTTTTCTGTTCTTCCTCTGCTTTCTGATTTCTTCAGCTCATGTTACACACGGCACATTCCTGGCTCCATTCCTGCCTTAGCTGGTGCATTTACTCTCAGTTTCCAGAAAAAGTCACCTCTCATATTTTGGCAACTGACTGGAATTATACACAGTGCAAGATCTTTACAATGCCTTCCTTTGCCTCCAGTTACTTCACTGCCAGTTACTGCTCCACTCACTTTTTGTGAGGTCTGTGCCTATGACAAGTGCTTGTTTTGTGTCAGGATTTAAAAATTTCCAGTGTCATAGTCACTATTTTGAATATCCTTGTGTTTGAAACATTCTGGCCTTGATTTTCAGAGAGGTTGAAATGAAGAGCAGAAGCAATGTTTATTTAGCCCTTGTGAAAGTTAAGCCTCATATGCAATGCCTGGCATCTCTGAAGAAGCCTGATGAATTTGTCTTGAGAGATTATTTTTGTGGTGATGTTTGTGACGGCTGCCTGTCCCAACAGTGCCCTATCCTTGTTATTCAGGGACTGAGGATATATGTAGAAAAGACAGTCAAGAAAATTAAGCAGAGCTTTAGACAAAATTTCTTTACAGATGTAGGTGCTTGAAGCAGGACCCATCACTGATACGGTCATGATTATTTTATTAAGACTATATAAGAAGAAAAAAAACCCCAAAGTGACATTAAAAAATTGTATGATGCATATACGATACATTACTATGGCCTGCCTATTGCACTGACAACTCCCCACTGCAAGAGCCCTGAATTGTCCATCAGCCATATCTTGCATCTCTAACAGAGTTGGGAATGGTGCAGCATGTCTATGGAGCACGGGCAGCTGCCAGCAGGAGACTTCTGACAGCCTCCTTCTGCCTCTCCCTCTGGCCTTGCCTCAGTCAGTCCCAATGCTGTGCAATATCCAGTCCTGGTTAAATAGCCTCTAGTTTTTCCTTTCCTTCTTTTTTTCTTACTGCTTGCTTCTGCTCCTCATCTTCCAACTACCTACTGTTTTCTCACTTCAATTCACTTCCTTTTCTCCTTCCTGTATATCATTTCTCCATATTCTCTCTCTTTTCAGCTCTCCATGGAAGATACGACCTCCATCCTCCCCAAGCTGAAACGCAACTCCAATGCTTATGGGATTGGGGCTTTGGCTAAATCATCTTTCTCTGGTGAGGTCCTCAAAATTTGACTTTAGCCTTGGCAGCTTCTCTCCACAGGCCTTTGTGCCTCTTCCCATATCTCTCTGTCGCTCTCACAACTGCTCCTTTCTGGCTTTTGCCTTTTCATGGCCTTAGAGGAGTCTCCACCACCGTGGTTCTAAATACAGAAATCTCACAGTTGTTGCCCTTTTAAAGAACAGATTTGTCTTACTCCTGTTGGCTTCTCACCGTGCACCCCTGCTCAGACATCTTCAATTGCTTCCCCTCAGTCTTGAGTTTAACCCCATTTTCTGTTTCTTAGTTTGTTCACTTCCAGGCTTCATCCTTCATGCCCAACTCTATCCTAAATGGATTCTAGGCAAGGAAGGAAATGGTCTTTCATATTTGGGGTTCCCCTTTTTCCCCCTTCTGAGAGTTTGTCCAAGGAAAGCTGGAGAAATTCCCCTGGAGAGTGATGCAGTGAGAGGTGGGAGACACCCAGCCCTAGTCACGCATCCTGTCAGGACAGGAGGGGAGAAGCTCCACTTCCAAGCGAGGTAAAAAGCACGCCGGAAAGCGCCGGAGCTGTGTAATAGCCCTCCCTTGTTTCCCAATGTCTGGCCCCTTAGGGATATCTCGCAGCATGAAGGACCACGTGACGAAGCCGACGGCGATGGGCCAGGGCCGCGTGGCTCACATGATCGAGTGGCAGGGCTGGGGCAAGGCGCACAGCCAGCAGCAGCAGCACACGCACGAGACCGCGCGCAAGGACGCCGACGCCTACTCCGACCTCAGCGACGGCGAGAAGGAGGCGCGGTTCCTCGCAGGTAGCCGTGCCTTTCTTTTTTTTGGCATGTGGAGGGGACTGGTTGGGGGTGCCCCAGAGCGGAATCCCTGAGAGGCCAAAATGCAGAAGCTTGAAAAAGACGCTCAGGAGAGGCTGTGGGTGGTTCAGGTGGCTGAAGTAGAGAGAGGCTTTGGTGGTTGGGATGTTGCCAGTTGGGAATGCAAGGTGGAGAGGGTGAGGGCCAGCTGTGGGTGGGTGTTGCTGAGATAGCACCAGAGTGGGACAGTGTGGCCAAAAGATGGGGTAAAGAATGATGGTGAGAAGTGGAAATTTTAACGCATCTTTGCTTCCCTTCCCTGTCTCCTTTGGCACAGGAGTGATGGAGCAATTTGCTATTTCTGAAGCGACTCTCATGGCCTGGTCCTCCATGGATGGTGAGGATGTGAGTGTAAACTCAAATCAGGACAACCCAGCAGGCAACTACTCTGAGAACTATCAGGAGCTGATGGAGAGCCAAGGTGAGCTCCAATGCTTCTTGCTAATCTTAAGACACCCCCTTCCTGCTCTGGTTGTCCTGTTTCTCTCTTTTGCTCTACCCTGTTTTATTCTGTAGCCCCAGACAGATCTGCCAGAGTCACCCCTATTTGTGGGGCTGTCCAGGGAATCTAATTTTAACAGGGAGTTTCCAAAGCCCAGGTCCTTTTGCCTTTTTAGAGCACGACTGTGGAAAGCTACCCGCTCTTACCGTCAGTTGTGGGTATGATCAAGGCCACCTGCCAACTGCCCAGAACTGTGTTTTCTCCTTGCCCTCCTCCCCTCTGAAGGATTCGTCCACCCTCTGCAGTACAGTGCCATGCACAGACACACAGGCTGTCTGGATGAGCCAGCCTGGCCTAGGGAGAGTGTCTGACTGTGTGTTGTTTGCCTCCTTTGCTTGCAGAGCACATGGCCCAGACGCAGTATGATAGCTGGCCTCATTCCTACGTCTCGCAGGGCATGTATTGCCTGGGCTCGTCCGACGCCTGGGAGGCCAGTGACCAGTCCCTCATCGCCTCCCCAGCAACTGGCTCCTACCTAGGCCAGAATTTTGATGAGTCCCAGACAAACCTTCAGGAAAGCATTTTGCTTCAGAGCAGCTTTCTCCAGCAGCAGCAGCTGCAGCAACAGCGGCAGGAGCAGAACTTCATCCAGAGCACGGGGCTGGTCCACGTGTGGCCCCTGCAGACTGCTCAGGGTGGGGGTGGAGCCGAGTCCAGCACGTACATGGAGGACCACATTGAGGACGAAGGGAACCCACGGCTGGAGAAGGCTCCTCTCCTAAACAAGAAGCCCTCTCCAGAGGAGGATGATGCAGTGTGCCGGGACCTGGAATCTTTGTCTCCCCGAGAGGAGATGGAACATGCTGCACTGAGCCGCAAAGTCTCAGATGTCACCTCCTCTGGGGTGCAGTCCTTTGATGAGGAAGAGGGAGAAACAAACAACTGATGCTTTCTGTGAAGTTCTCATCATTGCTGAACAAAGAGAGGGGTGGCAAGGAATGCAATTACAGGGATTCTTCTCTCCAGCTCCCCATATCTCCAAGCAGACACACCTTCCATTCCTGACATTTAATTATTTTTTTAAATGAGGAAAGTCTCAAAGTGATTGACACATAAAAACCTTTTCTTCCCCTCCCCCATGGACACATATTTTGGATTTTCATTGCTCTGGGCAACATGTGGTGTGCTTGGAGAGATCTGGATTGGTAAATAATTTCTAAATCTTTTTAATACAAAGTCTTGGCTGTGGATACAAACTCTTCTGGTACTGGGGATGTGGCTGATGAGACAGGCTTGGTGTAGGGAGCAGCTTTGTGGCTAGAATTCATCTTGGCAGAATGGATGTTGCTCTGTGGACATGGCCCCCTTTGATAGAATATATGAATATAAACTGGTTTAACATGAAGATGTGGCTTTGCAGATCTAGATTGCACTGATGTTCTCATTGTGGCTGATGCAGAGGATCAGGCCGTGTTCGATACAGACCGTATGGAGATGAAAGATGTGCTGTGTAAGAAGCAGATCCTCAGTAGCACCTTGATACAAAGCTGTAGGTTTGATGGATACGAACTGCGCTCCCTGGGCCTGGGCTGTGCTGCCAGTGTGGCTCTGTGGGCATGGCTCTGCTGTGGCATGGAAGAATGGATGCAGATACGAATCTAACCCTGCTCTCAGATACTCATGCTTTGGTCTCTTCCGTTTATTTGTTTCTCTCTTTGACATTTCTGCCTTCCCAGGAGCTGGCAAGAGTGGTGTGTCCTTTTGGCAGTGGGCACTGCAAGCCAGTGGAAAGGACATTTTCAGCTACGGAGACAGTCATAAAAAGCTGACTCTTGCAGGGGGCTTGAGGACATGTCCATCTTGGTGCTGCTGCTGTGTCCTTCTGTCTTTTCCTTGCCAGCAGAATGGGGAGACCCAGAGAGTAGGCAGCAGGTCCAGTAACAGTGTGTACAGCTATGAGATCACAGATACCTAGTTTACATTAGAGTTTTCAGTTTTTGTGCTTTTTTTTAACCTTTTTATATGCTGGATAAGTGTTCATAACAAAGCAGTTAGTTAATGGGAAAGGCCTGTACTCCAGTCATGACTTATCAGATATACTGCACCTTCCCCATTTCTGCCACTCCTGCAGTGCCAAATATAGCTGGAGGAAAAGGGGTGAGAGGAAACTTTCTCCTCCTATTTGTCTTCTTCTTCTTCCTGCCTATGTTTTCTTTTGTTTTCCTGCTCCCAAGCAGTGGGATACTTGAGCAGTGCTCAGTACTTGGTCTGTTTGTTTTTCCCATCTCTTTTTTAGGTGTGGAGAAAGCTGATTTCAGGAGTTTTCCCTATTTGTATGGGTTAGATATATTTTCTGTTTAAAAAAGCATGATTCTCTGATTAGGGGAAATTTGGTCTCTTGCAATTCCTTGACGTTTTTTTACAGACCTCCTTTTGGGAGGGAGAGGTTTTCAAATTGTTTCCTTTCAGGTCTCATCCAAAAATAAACAGGGACAAAAGCAAAAATTATATAAGGTTATTGATTTTGCTGGAGGACTGAACAGAACCAGCAGAGATTACCCAAGTGCTGGGTTTTAATTGCAAGATCTCTTGCAAAGAAGCATCAGCAGAGCTTGGGTGTAGATCAGATGCTGGATCAGATGAGCTAGAGAAAGGAATTTGCCTGGACACTGCCATACTGTTCCAGGAGCAACTCTTTCTCACTTACTCTGACTCATAATTTGCTCTGTTTAATTCATGATACATTTGTCTCTTTGCCTCCTCTTCAGGCTTGGTGTGTTTTTTGGATCAGGAGAGTGATACATGCTTCTTTCCTGCTTCAGGTTTAGTTCCTGCATATTTTCAGGGAAGGATGTCTAAGGCGAATAACATGTGACTGACTGAAGGAATATCATCAAGTCTCAGAGTTTAGACAGCTCCTGGCAAGCAAAGCAAATGATGTCCAGGAATTGTGAAATGTAGAAATGGGACTCTCAGGAAGAACTTTCATTCAGCTTTTTCCCACTGACACAGGCAGCTGCAAAAAGAGGGACTCCTTTTTCAATACCCAGGTCTTTCCAGCCAAGTCCACTTCAAGCAGATCTGTCTTCCCTCTCCATTGCACCTCTAAATGAAAGACCTCTGGGATGTTTAAGTAAGACCGGTAATTTGGTGTAGGTAAGAGAGAAAAGTTTTTGTGACCCATCTTTTTTTACCTGTTTGCTTGGTCTTGCTTCTGTCTTTCTGAGGAGTTCACTCTTCTCCTGAATGATGACCTTTCAATATCTCTTCAAAGATGTTTACATGTTCAGGTACTAACCTCCCCTGGGCAGCAAGGCTTGGTAAAAATGATCTCCTCTAGTTCTTGCAGGGCCAGTGGTAGCTCATTATCTTGAACTGGCTGGGATCCAGCTGTGGAGCTGGGCCTGGGAAATCACACTAGCCAGAAAAGGGAGGTGGGGCAAGCTCCAAGAACACCTCAGCAGATGAATAAATGAGTAAGTTTAAAGCTATTTTTATTTCTTTTTTAAAAGGTCTTCAGGGAAACAAAAATGGTTGGGTGTGTACCTTTGTGGGAGATTTGGGTGGCTTGTTGTTTCTTTCTCCGAACCATTTTGTTCCCATGTGCCTCTCCAGGACCAATCTGGATGTTTACTGTAACTTTCAGAGTAGCTTCTAATGTTCCCTCTGTGTTGTTTACAGGACTGGGACAAGTGGGTCAGCTTGTCCAGGGCTTCTTATTCTTTATTATGGACATATGGTACATTTACTAAGATGTCTGATTGATGTCTAAATGATAGACCTGATCTCCATGGAAGGCAGTGACCTACATAGGGAAAAGTGTGAAAAAAATTGACCTTATAGAAAATTCTGTGGAGTCCAATAGGAAGAGAAAATCTGTAGATTCTTCTAGCCTCTGTGGAATTGGGATAGAGAATTATACCCTGCTGTATAGTTCCGTAACTTGCTGTCTAGAAATCTTAACCTGGTAGATAGCCTTATTCTCTGTGAATGGCTTGAACACTACTCTCTGTAAAAACTTTCCAGCTTACTAAATTCTGTAATTTTTTTTCCATAAATGTCTTAACATTCTGTGAATAATAAAATTTCAGCCTTTTTCTGAAAGAAAGAAAAAGGCTATTTTCCATACCTCTCCACAATCCAAAAGAGCTAATTGCTAGGAGTTTGACTAGAGAGAGCAGGTCTTCCTGTCCACATTTCCCACCCAAGTGAGAAGCCTGAGCTCAACTAGAAAGGCAGTTTGAATCTTTGAAAGCGGAAAATTGTTTGTATAATCTGGCCTTTTCTTATGTAACAGGCCTGCTGCTTGTGTGTATTCCAATATCAGAGAGAGAGTCCTGGAACCTACTGTACGTTTCCCAGAAAAGCTGTCATTATATAGATACACCTATTCAAGCATATGGGAGGCACAGGTGCTCTGTGAGCGAAATTTGGCCTGCAGTCTCTTTATCCTGGTGAGGAGGGATGAGCTGGAGAGAGTCCAGCCAAATAGTCAGAGCCCAAATTGTGTTTGTGAGGCTGTAAATAAGAAGGAAAGGTAAGCTCAGTATCCCTGATCTGCAGTTACTAAGAAACTGAGCTCTTCTCTTTGTTTCCACAAACCCATTAGGAAGCAAAGTTGCACTACAGAAAATTTTGGATATTCTTGAAGTAGTGGAGGTAGAAGATTCCCATCTTTCCACCAAGCCTTTGTCTTCAGTAGGAATTTGATGAAATGACTGTGCTAAACATGAAAGACGGCTTAAACAGAAGTGACTGTAATTTAAAATCTTCTACTGCAAGAAAATTCTCTCTTGTTCCTTCTCCCATGATTGCTCATAACTGATTAGTTCTACTATTTCGTAAGTTTTTCTTTTATATAAATCTGAAGCTTTCTTTACAAGCCTTCTGGGTTCTCTTCAATTCCATTACCTCAGGCTCTGGGACAGAGAAGTTAATCTGCTTCTTTCAGTTTCTGTGCCTCTAATTCATTATCTTAGTTTGGAAATCTGCTGACAAGTCATCCACTTCCTTGCCCCCTTAAAAAATAGTAACATCACCTTTCAGGGCAGGCTTGCTGCAGAGAACAGAGTTTGGCCATGCTTCTAAGCTGATCCAGAGGTGAGCTGCTTTGAAGGGGGAGGAACTCTGCTCTGACCATGCTCACCTCCCACAACCCTCGGGCAGGTGCTGACGCACAGCTGGCCCGCACCTAGCTGGGGATTTTCACCCTGCTGTAAAACTGAAGACAGAAGAGGTGTGAGCTGAGGGAGAGGGAGTGCTGTTCTCAGCAGCTGGCCTTCCTTTATATCAGGTTAGAGAAACTGGGAAAGCGCACTTTGAAATAGCATCTTCGTGATGAATCCAAGCTGCTCAAAGGAGCTGTCCTGCCTCCTCTCTTCCACCACCACCAGCTCTGTACTTTTACTGCCTAAAAAGCACCAGCACTCATTTGGCTGCTCAGGAACTGGCCCCATTGAAAACTAACCCAGTCCCCTGCCTAAGTAAAGGTTTCAGTGGGATGAACTCTTCATATTGCTTCTCTTGGTGAGGCAGGCATCACTGAGGGCTGGTGAAACGTGTAGATGGTCATGTGGAAGACTTGTTGCAGATGCAACTTAAATTGGCTTAAGCTGATTGTGATATGTCTGTCTGAAAAGAATAAGCCCCACTGGGGTACCAGGAAGGACATTATTGCCCATTTTCTTCCTTAGTGTTTTCCTAGGAATTTTTAGTATGCTTTTATTCAATTAGGTCTTTGTTATTTATGCCATGTTGTTTCTCTTACTGTTCCCTGCCACAGGCCCCGTTGAGGTAAACCCTGGAAATTGGGCTGGAGGACATGAGTAGCTTGATATATGCATGAAATTAATAAAATTAACATGCACAAATCGTATATGCACTCAGTGATTACACTCCATGGCAGCTAAAGATACTGATAAGTCTTATCATATAATTGCAAGAGGGGAGACTTGTTTAAGAGTGAAGCATGTTGGAAGGGATATTTATCCCTATTTTCAGGCCAGTTCCAGTCTAGTGTGAGATCCAGGAGAGTACTTCACTCCTAGGCAGAGCCTGTGCACGCTGTACTGTGTGCAGCAACAATGAAAAATGTTAGCTGTAGCCTCGGAGAAGAGAACTGGAGAAGGAAAGTCGCCTCTTTGTTTGACCGAGGTAGGAGGTATTGTGGTGAGGCAAGGTAGTGTGCAACAGTACAGGCTTGTGCACCACTGTGTGTGGCAGAGAGGGAAAGGCTTGGAAAAAAGTCAAGAAAAGCATGATGTCTTTTGTTTACACAACACAGGTAAGAAGCTTCATGGCAGACTCCCAGCAGAGTGGACTGAGGTGTAGAATTGCTATGCAAGCTGTAGGTCCAGGATTGTTGCAGCTTGTGGTACTCCTTAGTCCAAGCCATGCTTATTTTTTTTTTTTTGAAGATGGTGATAAGAAGAAAACCTCCCTGAATTTTGGGTACCTGCTAGCTTCTTTTTCATTGTCTTCAAAAAACAGTTCACAGTGTGCTTAGTTCTTCAGGGATATAGTATAAGAAATACACCAAATAAGAACTTACTCCTTGCCCAAATGAAGTTAGTGTGAGTTCTGATCTCACTGGAAGCTCAAAGTACCTAATTTCAGCTTAGTTTGCCTTAATTGTTGTACTGGTGATTGCCTAGAAGGAGAAGCAAACTCAGATAACCTGCCTCTAAATGCTATAAAAAGCAGAGCAACATTGGCAAAGTCTAAGCTCTTCCTTCTAATTTCTCCCAGGTGGATTTTCCAGTGTTCCTTGTTCAGACAACTCTGGCATATCTTTTTAACTAACTGTTTGACTTTTTCTAAAAGAAAAGAAAGGAAAGGAAAAAAAACCACAACCCAATTCCAATACAGAGATTATCAGGAGCTTACAACTAGAAAAATGTAAATAAGTAATACTTTCATTTGTGATTTTCCTCCCCTGTAGCAATCTGACAGGGAAAGATTTCTATGCCATGGCTCAGGGAAAGGAAAAATAAACAGGAAAAAAATGTGAGTTAAATGGTGCCTATTAGAACTAAATATATGTGTAGGACCGCCTACAGTCATTAAAGCACAGAGTCAAATATGATTGCAAGCTGTAAAGTCAAAGTCAGGTGCCTCTTTTGTACCATAGGCTTTTCCCAGGCTAAGTAGTAGTTAACCTGTGCAGAAGCAGAAGAGCTGGATTTGTGTGCCAGACCAGGGTCTCTCTCTGTCTCAGAATATGTCATGGAGCCTGGGGACACTGTGCTCTCTCAGCAGCACAACCAGCTCCATGGATTGACTGGGGTAAGGCATGAGGGTTATTTTGTTAAAAAATGGACATGGAAGATCTGCACTTGGAACATCAGGGTTTATTTACATCCTTGCACTGACATTTTTCCCCAGCGCAGGCAGATCAAAGCGTTACTTTTCCTTGGAAATAAAGAGAAGCTCTATGATTGTCAGTGTTGGTCTGCACAGAAGAAAAGAAATATGTGATGTATTTTTCCAGTGCAGATATACATTGCTGGAAGAGGAAAAATTTAGTCAGGCTGTGATTCTGAGAAAGAGCGTGTTTACTAAAAATGTAAAGACTTGTTCAAGAATGTTCTCAGTGCAGATACCACAGAATCACAGAATGGTTGAAAGGGATCTTAAAGATCAAGTCCAACCCCTCTGCCATGGGCTGGACTTCCCTACTGATGTGTAGTAGCTGCTGTCTTCTGGGAAGAGAGGAGTTGCAGTGTTCTGTGGAAAGAATGCTCCTGCTAGGATCTTCCTCATCTCCTTCAGCTGGGGACATTTTAAAGGCCCTCTGAAACCTAGTCTTGCTTTTGCTTTCCCATAAGGGATCAAATGTCCATGCTTGCAAGACAAAAACATTTAAAAAAGGCTTTTCTCCATTATGGAAACAAGATTGTGCATCAAGATTTGCTTCTAATAAGATAAAGGCATGTAGTCCAGATTCATTGGCCTTCTGGATTCATTTTCATTGGGCATGGAAATCCAGTCACGATTGGATTGGAGGCCACAAGGTTAAGAATCCTCTTCCAGAGCTCTGCCATGTTCCCATGAGGCAAGTGTAGGTGGACTTCCCTTCTTTTCAGATACTGCATGCTTGAGCAACGTAGCAAGCCAAAAGCACTTTTGCAGGTATATATTCTTGTTTGGCTTTAACTTTTCTTCTCTGATTTGTGGATGTTGTGCATGACTGGAGGTCTCTGGGAATTCCTACACTATAAAATTGGAACTCAAAAGTAATTTTACAGGGAACAAGATTTCTCTTGTTTCAGCTCTTTTCAGACGTGGGTGGGTACAGGCAGAGGATTTGGGAGGTACAGGGGTGGTGGATGGGAGTCTCAGGGGTGGCATGTGGAATGGATTCCTGAAGCATGGGTAAAAATAACTAAAGGCTTGGGTCTTCACATGTTGTATTCTCAGTATCTGAAACTACTTTAGTATGAACGTGTAGGGTAACAGAGGTTGCTGCAAGGCAATCTTCCAGGGCTTCCCCCAAGCCTGTACCTGTTTTCTGTAGCGGGGAGGCTGCATGGTGATTATATGTATCCTTTTAAGCTAGTGTTTACAGAGATGCATTGATGTTTGGGGAGAAGGTACTGAATGGAAGTAAAACAAAAAGGAAAAGGGACCCACCACTGAAAGCTTTCATCCTTACGTTGTCCCACAGTAGCCCTTAATAACTGAAATGAGTCTGATTTGCCTTTGGTCTTCCAGCTCCAAAACATGTTTGCCTGAAAATTTTTGTTGGATATACTTCGCATGTTTTGATAATGTGACTTACGAGATAAACACTTCTACAAAGCTATATATAAATACATACATGTGCAACCACCTGCATACATGTGCACACATTACATATAGACTTAGAGAACTATATGGCACTACACACCTCCATGCCTGTACGTGGCAGCAACCACAGTAAAGGAGGGGAGGTAGCTCAAAATAGCATGTACAGTCCTTTATGGAGTTGTTATTAAACAGAATGTGGTCTTGCCCTGCTGGCTGGTGGAAGTGTTTTATTTCTGTGGGACTGGTTCCAGGGGAGTTGCGTCTGAGGAAGGAGGATCCTAAGAAGAGGGGGTGGGTTTCAAGGAGATAGTCTGGTGGAGAACATTGAAAAGGATCCATGGTGGCTTGGAGAAGCGCCCCAGAGCAGGAAATAACTGATTTCTCATTAAGAAAGAACATCATGTGTTTGACTGTACAGGGCTAAAGTCTGATGTGTGTCTGTGACTACCAGGACATGAATCCTAGGCTGGATTTGAGGATAGAAAGCACCACATCAACAGAATCCTCTAATTTAGCGCAGAGTGAGTTTTCCTGTTCTACTGAATAAGCATTTTCCAGGTGATACATACAAGTTCTGTCCCAATACTGGTGAGATGCAGACACATCTGACTCAGACGTGGACAGAAATTTCCCAACACCCCGTTAGGACAGGACACAGAAAGGCGTCTGATGCTTAGGTTGTAAAAGGCACTGACATTGGGTAGCATGACTCTGGGTTCACATTTCAGTTTTAAATGCTTCTCAGCCCATTGTCCTCATAGCAGACTGGGGAATTGGTCAACCCAGGGGGAAAGAAACACCTCTGCACTTCCAACATTGTTGTGTCATCTGCTTCTGATGCAGGATATTAGGCAGATCCAGTGGCTGTTTGTTTGCCATATGAGACTTTTAAATTCTGGCCATAAAAGGTACTATTTCCATGTCAAGACACCTGCGCTTTTCAGACTCTGGTTCTTCCAGGAGCTAAGCAGTGTCTCTTGCCCTGCTTAAGGCGTAGCATATTTTACAACCAGGGCTATTGCACTGGTCTTTGCTCTCTGTATTCTATTTGAATTTAATTTGCTTCTTTCCAGTTTACCTGCTTTTGCTACTGAATTGATTGCCACCCACCATTTGGTATGTATGTCTGCGTAACTATGTTCATAGAATTAATTGTGACTTGCATAAGACACACTTACTTAACTGCTTTAGGTTTTTGTTCGTTGTTTTTCGAGGTTTTTTTAGATTTTATTTTTGTCAAGCCTTGTAAGTCCCCCCTGTACTCTCTCCTGGTTTTGTGTGTGGTTTTTATTTTTGGGTTTTTTGGTTGTCTGGTGTTTTTTGTTTGTTTGGGCTTTTTTTGTGTGTGTGGTTTTTGTTTGTTTTGTTGAGGTTTTTTTTTTGGTTGGTTTTTTGTTTTGGTTTGTTAGTTGGTGTTGTGTTGGTTTTTATTTTTCCAAATGGCCTCTAAACTACTTTTTTTTTTGAAATGTAGTGTGTCAAATGAAATCAGTTATTCCACATATGTTTAAGACTTGAGTCCCTGGGAAAACAAAATGCCTCTGGTCCAGAAAGTCATACCTCTGCATAGGAAAAATGTCTTTTTTTCTTAACTTTACATTGTGCTGCAAAGATGGTGTCCAGCTGCTGAAAGATTCACCTAAAAGAACTCTTTTGTCATCATACCAGGTTAGACTTACCCTCAGTTAAGTTTTCTCTGGATTTAGCTGCTTAGCCCCAGCTGCTTACCTCATTCTATGCTATTTGCCTGAGGCTGTCATCTCCACTTTCTGCTTATTTCTCTGTTTAGACTAGATGGCAAACCTGCCATATGTTTCTCTTATGTAGCTGTTTCACAATACCTCATATGTTACTTCTAAGTGATTAATGAAAATGTTAACTAAAAAGGGCATAAGAGCATTCTTGCTGTACACCTCACTGGATCTGCACTTTGCCAGCTGCAAGGGTACTTTCTACATGGTTCCTCAGACAGATCCTATCTTCTGTGCCAGAGAAATTGCAAATTTGTGTTAAACATAGGATTCTCTGACATGTTTGGTCACAATCCAGCCATCTCAGCTCCCATTGCTTTTCACAGCCTGTTTGCTTAAGTGCATTATAGAAGTTTGAGGGGGAAGAGAAAAGCAGATTATTTTTTTCTTTCAAATGTATTTCTCATAAACCTTCCATTACTGTCTTTTGCATTTGTTTCTGGGTGAAAAAAAAAACGAAAAGCATCTAACTTGAGTTTATGTGACTTTAATTCTGAATATATCTCAGTATGCCTTGTAGCTTTACCTTCTGTTCTTCAAAGTGAGTAGCCATTCAGTAAATAGTCAGATACTAGCAGTACTTAGATTTTTTTTTTCCTCTAAAGTGGGGAATTCACATTTTCATTTCTCTGCATTCTGTTTCCATTATGAATTTGTCACTGGACTTTTCCACAGCTGGACACTGGCCTCCATATCAGGTGGAATTCTTCAAGTTGGCTGGATATGTTTCTGTAACTGGTTTTACTACACAGCACAAGATGTTTGCGCTAGCAGCACACTAAAAAGGCCGGGATGGGAGCAGATGCCCATTTCAAAGTCCAGTGCTTGAACTAGTAATAGGTTTGGGTGAGACTCTACCTCATTTAGCCATCACACTAATCCCAGCAGTGTCCCCAGCAGTGTCTTGTTTGTCTTACCATGAGGCTGCACCGGGACTTGGTGACATCCAGCAAGCTGAGGAAAGGAGAGATGTGGCTCAAAGCACAGGAAACTGAGTTGGAGAG
>VYZR01073281.1:44194-60900 GCA_013400675.1 Oxylabes madagascariensis | reverse complement strand
CATAGGATTCTCTGACATGTTTGGTCACAATCCAGCCATCTCAGCTCCCATTGCTTTTCACAGCCTGTTTGCTTAAGTGCATTATAGAAGTTTGAGGGGGAAGAGAAAAGCAGATTATTTTTTTCTTTCAAATGTATTTCTCATAAACCTTCCATTACTGTCTTTTGCATTTGTTTCTGGGTGAAAAAAAAAACGAAAAGCATCTAACTTGAGTTTATGTGACTTTAATTCTGAATATATCTCAGTATGCCTTGTAGCTTTACCTTCTGTTCTTCAAAGTGAGTAGCCATTCAGTAAATAGTCAGATACTAGCAGTACTTAGATTTTTTTTTTCCTCTAAAGTGGGGAATTCACATTTTCATTTCTCTGCGTTCTGTTTCCATTATGAATTTGTCACTGGACTTTTCCACAGCTGGACACTGGCCTCCATATCAGGTGGAATTCTTCAAGTTGGCTGGATATGTTTCTGTAACTGGTTTTACTACACAGCACAAGATGTTTGCGCTAGCAGCACACTAAAAAGGCCGGGATGGGAGCAGATGCCCATTTCAAAGTCCAGTGCTTGAACTAGTAATAGGTTTGGGTGAGACTCTACCTCATTTAGCCATCACACTAATCCCAGCAGTGTCCCCAGCAGTGTCTTGTTTGTCTTACCATGAGGCTGCACCGGGACTTGGTGACATCCAGCAAGCTGAGGAAAGGAGAGATGTGGCTCAAAGCACAGGAAACTGAGTTGGAGAGTTTTCTGCTACTGCACAGCCGTGATTTGACGGAGGTGATGTTTGTGTGTATGCCTGAGTGCACGTGCACAGGGGTTGTCTGTCCAGTGGCAGGGGGGACACACAAGAACAGCCTGTGGCTCATGGTCAGGACCAGTTTAAGCTTGTCTCCCACAAGCACAGCATTAAAAAGTTTTGCATCATGTCTTAAGACCCTAACCCTAATGCTCAGGCATGGCTTTTATGTGTAAATTTTAATTATTAGTCTCCAGTGTTGATTAAATTTTTATGAGAGCTGTGCCCAGCTATCTGCTTATGTGGCCATGAACAACTTAGTGCTTGCTCTGTGTTTTTAAAAGTGTGTTTTTAATTATACCCTTCCTGGGTTTGGACTGATTTGGCAAAGAGGGAATCTTCACTTGCCCAGCTGGTTATTGCTAGTCTTGTACTCTTTGGCCACAAAACACACACCTCAATACAGTATTTGCATAACTGGGCAGAAGGGGGATGTTATTTTTATGGACTCTCTCTGTTTCTGCCTGTACTAATTGTTTTTGTCCATAGGCTTAGAAAACTAGAATTTATTTAGTCTCAAATAATTAGGCAACCAAAAATGTTACTTTGTTGAGGCAAACCTTTCTTGTTGTTCAGTAGTCCATCTCCATGTGTTTTCTCCTTTATTTAGCTCATGGCCAAGTCTCTTAGCCTTGCCATACCTACCTAAAGACCCATTTGTTGTCTTCCCTTTTTTTTCAATTCTTTATATTGCTGCATTTAAAAACAAGACTCTGCTTTCACTCTTAAGTGCCATGTGAGAGTTCAGTTTTTTGCTAGATGTGAATTTCTATGTGGATGGGAAGGCCTCACAACTGATACAAATTCTGGGGATATTTTGGGTTGAGAAAAATGATTTTTCCTTGTAGCTAATGAAGACTGTGCTATTTGGGTGGGAAGGGAGATGCAGGTTTTAGAGTGATGGATCAGTGTGATTTTGTCTGCTGGACAAAGGTTTCAAGTTTAAACTTTGAGAGGGTGTAGTGGGATAGCCTGAGAGGGCACAACCTTAAAGTTCCCTTGACAAAGGTAAGGTTAGTATTATTTTACTGCACATTTTGCACCTATTAATGTACTGGGCATCAGCTCAGTGAAGATTTTATTGACAAGACGGAAGTGGAAACAACTTCAGCCTTTGCAAACCATCTTTCAGGATGTTTTTTGTCCCATCCTGGCTCCTTATGCATTTTCATGTATGAATACATGAGAAAGGTGAGAAAACGGTGCAGATGAATGCTGCTTCTGTTCGATGGGTGGAGGCAATACCTGGAATGGATCTTGAGTAGTGTCTAGAAAGAGCAGCAGTTACACCCCCCTTTCAGCTTCCCCCTAGAGAGCAATCCTGCTCCTCACAGTAACCCAGGGACAGCTAAAGGCAATAGGAATGGAGAGGTACCTGTGTGTGCATGTGTGGGCACACATCTGTTCTCTTGCAATCTCAAGTGATGAACCTCAAGAAGCTTTCCAGGTCAGCCAGTGTTTCACTCCGAGCTCCCCAAGCCTCTCCATGTGCATCATTTTTGTTCCAGCTTCGTCTCCCCCAGCTCACAATCTGTCTGTCATGACTCACACACTCTCTGGCTTTGATTTAGACTCCCATCTGCTTTCTCAGCCAGTCACATCCCAGTTCTTCTGTAACACGCTGTAGGAGAAGTGTGGGACTGGAGCAGAGCATATATCTGTATTCAGGAGAGAGGAGGGGGAGGTGTACTGACTCCAGCCTCAAAGTTTCTCCTTGTCTCATCTGTCTCAGTGGAAGCATGTGGTTAAGCTGTAAAATAGAAGTCTGCACAGTAAGGCTGGGCACGACTTTGAGAAACTCATCCTTCTTGAGTGTGCTTGGACCCTCAGACCAGATTTGGCCTCAGTGTTGTCACTCACGGAATATTTATGCTTTTGTAAAAGGAATGTCCTCTCTCCTCTGCTTACACAAGGGACAATCACAATTCCTTGAGAAAAAAACAAAACAAAACCGAACCAAAACAGTTGTTTTTCCTCTTCCCTGCAGGCAGCAGAAGGTGACACAGAGGCAGTGGGGAGGCTGTGCTGATGCCTGGCAGACACAGACGTGCCCCTCTGGTGGAGGCAAGCAGCTATTGTGTGCAGGAGATTTGCCCTCAGATCTCCTCACAAGGACAGGGTGGCTCCCGGGGGACAGACGATCATTAAGGCAGGGAAAGGCTGTCCCCAGTTAGCTTATAAAGGGTGATCTTGTGCCAGAAACAACAGACCTGGTGGGCTCTGAATTCCAGACAGCAAAAATAAATTTCTCTCTCTTCAGGAGACTAGCGGGGAAGATTTCCTTCTACTATAAGCTTACCACAGACCCTCCCACCCATAAGCATCATCAGAGAGGAATTGGTGCAAGGTCAATCTTTGGAATTAAAGCCAGGAGGGAATTTTCCTTTGGTGGCTGGGTTAGAGGTAATGATATTTTTGACTGGCTCCTGAGACAGCTGATAGAAAATCACGTGTTAAAGTAGAACTGGTCACTGTAAGGTAGATAATGCTTAGATAGTATCAGGAAGGGGAATGAGAATACCCCCAAGAATGTATTTTCAGAGCCTGGATTTCTTCTATATTGCTGATAAGTGGAAACACACCTAATAGGCTGCTTGAGACTGTATTTAAGTGCTATGACATACCAAAAATATGGTAGAAAGAGATGTAGACTGTTAGAAGAAGCTGCAGAATACACAGAACTTGGTTTTGCCTGTTTACTGAGAAAACCTCACAAGAGCGGTGAATTAAACAAAGCAGCATCTTACCTTTGGATGCCAAGGTTTTGCATGCATGACACGAACTGACAAGACGTCTTTTTGCAAGATGCAGATCTGCTCCAGATTTAGAACTGGAATAGAGAGGGATGCTGCAGACAAGGGTTGAGGTCTCTGCTGTTAGTCACAACAGAGACAAGCTGGCAAAAGTGAGAGCTGGAATTCTCAGATCTGAGGTATGCAGAAATATGTGGAAAGTAGGCAGGGTAGAATTACCAGGAAAGAGAGCAGGAGTTTTCAGAAAGAAACCTGTTTTCAAAGTGTAGAAAATGTGTCTTCCCTCTGCTGTATTTCTTGGCAGCCTGCTAACACTCCATAATAATTTTTTTTTCTTGAGTTCTTATATTTTAAGACTATAACTGTGGAAAATTGTGAACAGTGATTCAGAGAGACAAACACAGTTGCTTGAAATATAGGTACATATATGCTGTTTTACTCCTCTTCCCCCAGCACTGAGGATGCCCTTACTTAAGATTTTCCCATTCTGTTTTAAAATCCCAGAGATGATGGGAAAACAAAGAAGCTTTTCTCACTTCCAGTGTTTTCTAAAGCCTTGGCTGAATTTGGGACGTGTTTTCCTCCCATCTGTTTTTAGGGCATGGCTCAGCTATAGGACAGAGGAGAAGCTCCTAACTGCATCCCCATCCAGGAAAATCCCAGAGTAAAAAGTGAGAAAGAATAAAAATGTTCTACGTGGGAATGTTTGGGGGGGATGCAAGATAAGAGCCAGTGAAAAGGAGCTGCAGCAACATGGACAGGGTGGCAGTCAGAGGCAGCAATCTGCTTCTAGGCTGGAGGTCTGGCTGTGTTACACTGCTGTGTGCTGGCCTGGTGTGACTGGAAGGACGAGACCAGTGGCGAGTGAGAGCTGATCCTCCTCCACTTTCCACATGGCAGATCGACCCCAAGCATCCTGACTGTGCCCAGCAGTGTCCATGTCCTGTTCCAGTGTGCTCTGCTGTGGCAGAAGCCGGAGCATTGTAAGCCTGCACTCAGGCACCTCGCAGTCCACATCCGACACCTGCACACGCCCAAACAGCCCAGCAGCCGAACAGTCTGCACAGAGGGAAAGCATCAGAAGAAAGGGTCAGTCTGATGTCCCTCCTCCCAGCTGAATCATTCCTCTGTGGGGATTGCAAGGAACATCCTAAAGCTTCTCTTTGAGGAGCAAACACGAGAACACTGGCTCACTGAAGAGTGTGATGGGCTGCTGCCCTCACACCGGCTATAAGGGGACATCCTCATCTTCGTCTTCATCCAGGTCAGTGGTGTATAGGTTTATGTCCTTGAGGATGTCTGAGATGCTTTCAGCAACTGGCCCTGTCAGCTCCATCTCTTCCAACTCAGTATCAGTGGCATAAGTGGAGCTGGGGACTTCCCCATCTTCCTGTGAGTGTGAGGGCTGGGGGGAGTGTGAGCAGGGGGGCAGAGGGCTCTCGGTGTCCAGGTTTGCTGCTGGCTGTGCTGTCACCGTGCCGTTGTCTTCCCGGTTCCACGCCTGAGCGCCCTGCCCGACCTTAGTGTTGGTGGAAGTCCGGTTGATGTCACGGAAACTGGCAAGGGGTGGTCGGAGACGGACCCCAGAGCGGGTGGAACCCTCTATCGCCTTCTGGAGCTGAGAAAAGAGAAAAATTTCAGAAAAAAAAACCCATGAAAGGGAGGCTGGCCCAGCCCGACCCAGCAGAAGCTCATCTACTCCCCAGGGTAAGGGGATCACAAATAGAGTCACAGCTCCACCTCTGGGGCTTGTGGAAATAATCTTTTGCACTGGTGGTGTAATGAAAAATTCCATGGTAAACAACAAATTCCACACCTCTTTCAGAAACAGTAATAGCCACTCAATTAAGAGCCCTACATGCATGTAAAAGATGAACCTTTTAACATCCCTGGAAATAACACCTGCTGCCTCCTCTGAAATGCAGTCATCCATTCCTTTACATGGCTTCCAAAGAGCTGACTCAGAACTCAACACTGGATTGAAAACGTAGCACTTGCAGTTATATATATTCCCAGCTGGAACTTGCAGCACCTGTGAATTACTGCAGTGATCCACAGGACACTTGCAGTTATTTAGGAGGATGGCAGAGGATCTGTACTCACCTCTTCCAAAGCCAACACTCCCCTCAGCTTCCCCATGCTGGTTACGTAGGCGTGGGTGAGGCCCAGTAGTGAGAACAATGTGTGTGTCTAGAAGCAAAACCACGAAAGACCATTTCAGGGACTTTGGAAATGGGTAACACAGAACTGGGTGCTAGAGCAGGATTTAGAAATGGAAATTACAAGGACACAAAATTGTGCAGTTATCCCAGTGAGAAATTACGTCTTCCCTTCTTCCCCTTTTGTATCTGCCAAATACTACTCTTGGCTCCTTCTGCTGTGCAGCTGTAGTTGGGACTGTGCTGAAGATGGAAAGCATATTCTCAAGGTCATTCTCGTCCTGCATCTGGTGGAGATTCACATACAACACACTGTGTTGGGCATTTGGAGACCTATGCAGATCCTGTTTCATTTTGGTGCTGGAAACTGAACTAACATATAGTAATATGTAAAGTCAAAAACTGCTTAGGTTATTTATTCTAGTGCTTTCTTTAACAATATAGGTTTTCTTTTTTCCTGTCCCAGAATATTTGCTGTGAAAGCTTAAGCTTGTTGCTGCTTATCCAGTGCAGTGAGAACACTGAGAACAAGTTATTCCCTTTCTCTTACAAAGTCTCCTTGAAAAGACAGATATCACACTGCTATCAGTCTTCTTTTCTTCAGCCTAAATATGCCCCATTATTTTACTATTATTCACAGATCTGGCTTTCTAAAACTTTCCACAATCTCCGTGCTCATCTCTGGTATATTTCCAGATTCAGAAGCTGAGCTCTAGCTGGACTTTACCTGTGGCCTTACATGAAATCATTCTGTCACAGCTAGTGTTTGACCTTTATTTTAGCATCATAGGAGATACTGAATGTCATGTTCAAGTGTAAACTAGGAAGAATCTAATTTCTCAAGAACAAGACATTTTACTCCAATGTAAAAGACAACCAGACTAGTTAAATATAGTTTGGTCACGATAAACTGTGATATTCTTTTCATTGTCAGTAGTCTCACATTTAGCTCTAACTGTGCATACTTCATATAGTTTGATTATTTATTCCTGTTGGGGGTTTTTTTTGTGCATCTAAGTTAAGTTGATTTGTGTGTTATTTCAGAGTTTCTCGCTTGCTTTTTTGTATGACAGGTACAAAACTTTCCCCGTGATCAGCCTTCAGCTATAATTTTTGTAGGCCTGTATTCTCAAAGATAAATGCTAGTGGTTTTCAGATGACTTCACCCACCCCTTCAGAAAACTTATCTGAACTATATGCTAGCCTATTCTTGTTTTGCTCAAGGCTGAGACCTTAACAGTAATTAATTAATTTAGTACAAGGCCTGTGCTGACCATTCACATTAAATGAGTATTGATAAAAGCATGCACTGTGCACTTTTGCTTCAGTAGACTGCTTTCCATTTCCACTGAGTGAAAGCCCAGTCCTGTCTTCCTCCTGACATACAAGGATTGCTTTAATCCCCAATCATCCTATGCTGACTCCAGGTGTTACACGATCCAGCTTCCTCTTTCCTTGTGCTTCAGTTCAGTGAAGAGCCTATGACACAGACAGACTCTACACCCTGACAGAAACACCCTGAGAAATCCAGGAGTGCTCATTCCAGTGCTGCACACTGACAGGGCAGAGTGTAAATCTCAGTCTGATGCCCCAGCAGCAAGGCACACAATGCTACTGTTAACGTAGCAGATTTTTTTTTTTCGTCCAAAAGCTTTTTTAATAAATGGACTCAGACTTCTTATCACAAAGCCTTTCATTTTGCAGGAGATTGAAGGCAGACACAGAAGATTACAGGAACAAGTTCACTTCTGTAGCTCGATGTGAAAGTGGCTGGTAATAGTAGTTGTAGGTGAAGACAAGGAGAAGAAATAAGTCATGGACTGGACTTGGAATGAGTGGAGAAAAGTGATGTATGCCTCAAGGAGACATCTGCACTCACCTTGTGCAGGGAAGTTCTCTCCACCAGTTGGAAAGGGGAGGGATCTACGCGGCAGCTGTCAAAGCACACGTTCTTGTTCAGCTCTTCCTGCTCCCAAGCATCTATCTGACACAGGAAAGCAGAGGAATCACTCTTACTCTCAAGCTACCTGCAGCATTGCTGTTTTGTGTACCCAAACTAGTCCCCTCCTCCTGTTAATGCTTATTCCTTCCTATGTACATCGTTCATCTTCTCCATTATATCTCACCCCTCAGATTTCCCATCTCTTTCTTGCCAGATGTCAAGTCACTGTGGAAGCAGGGCAATTCAGAGATTTCCTGAGAAGATGGGGTTTTGTTTTTTCCTTCTTAAAGAGGGAACGAACATCTTTAGCTTTTCTTTCTGAATGCATCTGCCCCTTGTCATTGCAAGATAATTGATCCATTGTGTAAGAAATGAAGGAATTACATGGGCCCCCAGAAAGATTTAGACGAGGGGGCACCTGTGGAGGCCTCTAGTCCAAACCCTGCTGCAGCAGGGCTGACTTTAAAGATAGATCAGATTAGTCAGTCTTAACAGCACATCTAGCCAATCTCTTCTCTTATGGGTGAGACTTGCCCACTCTAAGCAGAAGATTACTTTGGCTATGGCTTTATGTGGCAATCACTGAGGTTCCTGGAGTATTGCAAGTGGTAGGAAATGGGTAAAAGAAGCACTCACATGACCTCACCCCGTTTTTGCACCTGGTCTTACCTCTTCTGGTGTCATTGTCTCAATGACTTCCACTGGCTCCTGTAGGAGAAAACACTGTTCAGGACAGCCAAAGAACCCACAGTTTCACAGAATACAGAAGGGGAAAATCTGCACAGCCTCCTCACCCCATGTGGTCCACTTTTTGTTCCAAATAGTGTATTACCAAGTGCTTAGATTTTCTTTATACTCATCCATTATACAGTGTACTCTGCCCTTGCTGTGCTTCCCTTGCCAATGACAATTCACCGTGGAGTTCTGCTGGAGCAATTCAGGTGCCTAAACATGGCCATCTAATGCTGATTTAGATGCTCTCAGGATGTCCCACATGGGGTCCAACCACTGCCCTGCAGTGGATGGGTCTCCCATGAGCTCTGTCTGTTATCCCCAAACCCTGTGCAGATGTGTCAGATAACCAAGGGCGTTTAACGTGGCAAGAGCCAAAAGCATTTTTTAAATTTTTCTCCATCTGTCCAAAACTGTTTGCCAAATGGAATAGAACTGCACCTTATTGCAGGTTAGCCAAAATACCATTAATTTTTTTCACTGAGAAAAGATGCCTAAACTCAATCATGATGGTAGCCTGACACCTGAGCACAGGTGACTCTTTAGGAAGATGCACACTCCTTTACAGTAATCACACCCTTTCTCCTTGAAGGGAGTTCCCCATTGATGCTGTCAGAGTTCAGGACCATAACTGTGTCCATGCTTTAGCCAAGTGCTGAATGTCTCGAGTAGTAGTTTCGAGTTCCATTGCATTCCCTTCCTTCTTCAGGGTACTACCAGGCTCTCTGTAGCCCTAACCTGGATGGTGCTCTCTGTTTCACGTGGACGGCTGCAATGGCACAAGAGCTGCTGGATCAGTTGCCTCAGACTCCTGAAACTGCCTGAAGGATGAGAACAAACACATGGATAAGAGAGAAGAGCAAGTGAGAGACAAAATTACGAAGCCCCACACCTATCACATCCTCTTACCCAAGGCAGGCTGGGAAATACAAGAGATTTTTATGAAGAAATACGAGGGACACGGTAGAGCTGAGCCGGTCACAATCTGGCATTCAGTTTGTAAGATGGTGTCTGGGACATTCCAGAATGAATATCCCCATGCAACAAAACATACCAACAAACTGGATGTGAGAGGTGCCAAGGGGTGAGGAGTCCATGGGTTCTGCCCATGGCAGTGGCATGATGGGAATAGAAAAGACAAGAATGACACTCCCAGGCAGGGAGTTAGCAAAGAGGAGGAGACAGGGCCTGGTGCTATTGTGAACAAGGCTGTGGAGGAAGTTTGGTCAGAAAAAATGATAGCTGTGAGCCAAACTAAAAAAAGAAAAGGAAGGTCTCATTAATTCACTCCTGTTCCACTTCCTCTTGTCATTCCTGGGTCACTCAGTTCTAGATTCACATACAATGTTTCACACACTCTCCTGGTTTTGATATGTGGTTCTTTTTCTGCTTTGGTAAGATAGGTGGATGGCTGCCCACCACTCCACTGCTCTGGAAGCATAACATGGATTTTTCTATGCCTTAGAGGTTTAGTCGTACATGAGGGGTGCTAATGAACCAGAATGTGCTACATGCTCTATTACATGTAACTTTTACGGGTGCCTAAAAGTGCGAGCTAAAGCCCTATCCTCTGTACTCATTCTCAAAGCTGGGCTACATCTCTGTGCTTACTCACTCTCTGCATATTTCAGGATGCATGAAGGATAAAAACAACCCACCATCCTGCATCAAATATACATGATAAATGAATCAGAAATGAGCTATGAGTACAGTCTTGAAAGCAAAGCTAATACAGGCTGGGGTGCGACACAAAGAACAAAATACATCAGTGTTTGTCCATCACATTTATGCGGCTGAATCAAAGAGATGCGTGTCCAAGGGAGGAGCCTTTCAGTTTTGGAGATGGCTGAGCAAAAGCCTGAGTTACTCAAAAACTTAGTGGAGATGTTTAGCTCTCAGGCTCCTTTCCCCAGGGAGAATCATTCACGTGGTGAAGGAGCCAAGAGATGGGACCGTTCCATGCAGACTCCACAGAAAATGTCCAAGGAGTTGTTATTGCAAAGAATGGAGTGGGGAGACAGAGAGAGTCCATCCTTAGTGGGCCTGCTTATGCTGTGCTCTCTGAGGGGTCATAACAGAAAGTATTTCCAGGTACATTACACTGATACTGAGATGCACTAACGAAATGTCTTTCATTCAGGAACAGCAGAGAAAGCTCCTTCTCTCAGTCTCTGGGAAACCACCACCTCACACAGGCAGGTACACACAGCCTGAAAGCTTCCCCAAGCTGGCTAGGATGTGTTTGAGCCATGACAAAAGTTACCATACCTGGGTGTTGCTGGGGCTCCAAGGTTTCAGGCATTTGTTTAAGAGGACTTGTTGGGCCATTTGGCTCCTCTGGGTAACTGGGAGTGGGACTTGGAGGTCGAGGCAGCTGTTAAGGAAAGAAGAGAAAGTCCATCTTAAGCCATTTATTTCTCAGCCTCCTCAAATGCCTAACTGCTTCTAAGCAGTCTCTATGTTGCAGTCTGTCCACCTCCCTCCCTCACCTCTCCCTTCTCATCTGTATCCTCATCCTCATCGACATAAGCAAAAGATTCGTGCTTCAGCTTTGGCAGGTTTGCCCAGGGTCCACCGTAGGGTGCCTCATTCAGCTTCTGCTGCATTTCTCTGTTGAGGAGCCGTCTCCGCTCTGGGCTGAGGTGTGTCTGGAGGAGAGCCTGCAGTTCCGATCGCTCCACAGACCCCAGGAGGATCATGGTGTCTGCACAACGCAGAGCAGGGAAGCCATTAAGCCACCTCGAGGATTTGAAGGTCCCCTTCCACACATCACCCTTTCCTCCTCTCAGCTACTCAGGCCCCAAGTGCTCAGGCTCGTGCTATCCAGAGCTGTACAAGAGTCATTTACCAGCCCTGTGGTGGCTCCTGGGCTGTGGGGCTGTGGGAAGGGACCTCGCTGTCCTGAGCTGTGCCACCCCAGACTTGCTCTTGGCTCATGCAGGATCCCAGGAGGGCCCTGTTGTCACAGTTCAGTCTACAGACTTCCCACACACCTCCCTTACGTGCTGGATCTGCTTCACTGCCCACACTCCAGCTTGCCTGTCTGGCCAGCTGAAAGAGCAGTCTGCCACACATCATCCACAGTGGGAGATTTTTAGGATTTATTTTTTTATGTGGTAGGTCGCACTGCCTGCTTCACACTATGTAATTTGAAAGCTAGTTTCTCCAAGCTGAGACAGTCTTCAGGAAGGACCAGTTTCTCCACATTGCTTACCTGGCGAGTCCACCAAAGGCAAGGATTTCACTGTGGTGCTTTGGAGTACTGCTTGCAAGTCTCGGTATGTACAGTTGGAGGAAACAAATTTCACATCTTGGACCATAATATCCTCAACAAAGATATTGTATTTGCTGTGAATTTATGGATGACAAGAGGAAGAGTTAGCATATTAAAAATGTCAAGCACATATATTCCCTGAAGAAATACCTAAATGACCACTTCTTGAAAAAGTGCTCAAAATACAGCTGCCTAATGATCTTCTGTGAGAGTAACCAGAGGACTTTACAAGAGGATAAACACGGATTAACTGCATTTCCATTACAGTTGTATTCCACTCTGTTACCACTCACCATAAAATACACACATATACATATATGTATACATATATGTATAGATGGTTTTTATATACATACCTCTGTGTATGATATATACTAGAGAGAGGAAGAAATTCATAGGAATAACTGAGTTTTGCTTCAAGTAAAATATCCAAATAAAGTATTTCAAACATTTGCTGGGGAAAAAATATCCTAACTCCTGAATTTAGATAAATGAGACTCCTGATTTTTGAATTTTTAAGCTGAAGCAATTTGGAAATATTAATACAAATTCAGTAACATTGCAGGTCATTCAAACTTGTGCTTTCAGTGAAAAAAAGAGGAGGACTTTTCTCCACTTTTGTGTATGAAACCCAAATCTACTCCAACACTTGTTTTTTCTTACTGCAGGGCTATCCTGCCTTCTTAATTCATTTGTAGTCCTGAACCCTTTTCGTAACCTTTTATTCCCCTGTGGTCTTAACCCTCTCCTGCTTTATTTCTTTGCCACTCCCTGTTTCCCTCTGTTTTGCTACTATACCTTATGTGATTCCAGCCCAGGTCTGGCAGGTAGGGCAACTTCTTCACCTGGATGATGCTGTCATAGAGGCTGGGCTGCAAACTCTGGGCCACCATGTTGGCAAGAATGACAGCCACCATCATGGGCAGGATGTGGGAGATCTGGCCCGTCAGCTCGAAGCAGATGACAGCAGTGGAGACCGTGTGGCTCACCGCTCCTGTCAAAGCTGCTGCACCTTTCCCAGGTAGGAGAAGGAATAGGGAGAGAAGAAGACTGTCATATAGAAACAGCATGTCGTGTCAACCAGGAAAATTACAGCAGTGGGACCAGGTGAGGAAAAAGGAAGACATGGAGGCTCACCAATGACAGCATACCCTCCAGGTAAGATTTGATAAAGAATGTCATCAAAGAGGATCCCATTGGGAAAAAGCGATGCCATGATTTCTCCAATAAGGCGTCCAAATGCAGCACCTGAAAAACATCACTGACAGTTATGGAATTAACATTTAAGGAACATCCAGCCTGTGCTGTGCAGCTGTGCTGAGCAATCACTTGGATATTTCCTAACAGAAACAAAGCCAAAACTTACATTAAAATGAGACTGGTAACTAAAGAGTAGCTCTCAGTTACAAAATACAGAAGTTAGACCCCAAGAGGAAAAAAGGGTACTAAGATTGGTAAATACAGTTGACCCCTCATTCATTCAGTTGGGCATACCAGGCACAGAGTGGCTGTGATTCCCAGGCTGGAGGACATATTTTCAGACTCTGTACAATGTCAGTCCAGATCACAGTTGGGGCCCTTTAGACTCTCATTCTGTGAATGTCTAAACATTAGAATCACAGCTTACAGAAAAGTTTTCGTGGGAAGGGACTTCTGGAGGTCTTGTTCTGAGCCCTGTTCAGAAAGGGGCTAATTTCAAAGTGAGATGGAGTCACCCATGTCTTGTTCAGACAGGTTTTACAAGTCTGCAAGGATCTCTTGGATTGGTGGACATAAAATGGCACAGTGTTCCAGAATTGTATCCAAAATGCTGAATGCATAGAAATTTCTTTGCATTGCTGTCTAGGTCTTTTCCTAATACAGCCTTGATGTTGGTTAGCCTTCATCACTGCAAGGACATGGTACTGCCTCATTGTTCAGTTGCTGCCTGCCAGAACTCAGAGCTCCTTAGAGCACCCTATTTCATTTGAGAGTTGTGGGTGCTTAATGGTGAATGTCATGTTAGACTGTATAGTTCAGTCTAACACAGCCTCTCTTTCTTAACATTAGTATCATATTCTTTTTAAATTTTTTTGTTATTGGAATTAAAATCTGTTAAAAGTCAATAAACTTTTTGTTACCACATTTCACTCAGAAGAAAGGAGTAAGTGGCAGATTACATTGTAGGTACTAGTTTTTAGGTTATCTGTTCTGGCTAGCTTTCAGGGGTGAAAGGAGCAGCTACTATTAATTGTAGGATGGAAGTTTCTCTCTAAGTGAAGAGACATAGAGATTAGAAGGCCATGGCTCAGCATGTCTCCCCCAGTGTGGCTTTCCTTATGTAAAAGGGTAGGAACTACCTACGTGGAATTTGGTTTTGGGGTTTGAGGAAATGTCAAAAGCTGAGACCCAGAGGCTGGTCTATGGACTGCTAATCAGGTTGTCATAGACATCAAGTGATGACTCCTCATATACCACATGAACCCTGCTGGATGTGTAGGCAGTGTCTCTCCTATCCTCTCCACCTGTCAGATGAATGTGCTGCAAAACAAAATTGAAACTCACCTAATACGAAAACAGGCATGAAGCCTCCACAGGGGATTGGCATCGTGGTGGCAATAACAGCCATGCAGAACTAGAACAGAGGCAGAGGGTGCAGTTGTTACTGAGCAGCAGTAGCATCTCCTGCTGCCCCACTCTGTGCCCAAAAAGGCTGGGCAGAGACCAGAAAGGGACCAGAAGGCTGCTGAGGTGTAGTACTGCTAACTGAGCTCTGTCTTTGCAGTACCAAACCTGGCCAAATACAGCTGAAAACTGACTGTACTGCAGTGGAGAATCAGGCCAGGCCTTTGCCCAGAGTCAAAAAAGCAGTTTGTTTTTCATGTGGTCTATCCCAATGCTGAATATATCCTGAAGAAAATCAAGGGCCGTTATGTAGCGAGTGGAGAAAGCATTTAGTTAGTAGGATAGTGCCAATGAATCTAGTGACTGAAGGTACAGCTCTTCCAAAGGCAAACAGATGGACTCAGGACAGACACACCCTGGAGTCCACTCCTCTTTTTCACTCCTCTTTTCTTCAAGTAAACAAGACCTTTTCTGCTTGGTACATTGTAATAAGAATTATCATGGAAGGAGAACCTTAACTACCTGTCAGAAATTATTAATAGAGTGTTTCACTTTAGGTAGAAACAGTTGTGTCAATCAGTCATTGATAGCTGTTCTTTACTGAAATTTTCAACTGACATTGCAAGGTGGCCTCAGCTCTTCTGCCCCTTTGAAATAAGTAAATAATAAAAGAATTAGCACCTATTCTATGATATTTGTANCCTCAATCCTGTGTCAGTTACACAGCTGATCCTTTCAGAGGCTGAACAGTTGCAACTTCTACAGACCATGTCAGCTCAGAATTTTTAATCTGCTGTTGCTTTCTGGGAATTGAGCAAAACTGTTTCCAGCTGCATTTCTTCATCAAGTTTTAATGGACTGCTAAATCCTTGAGCCTCACACAACTATAGATTGTGTTTGCATATTCCTGTTTGTGTCCTGTCTGAAGTCAGGAATATCAAATAGACTGTATCAGACTTCATTTAGATCAAAGATAAAATATCTGAAAGCTTTTTAGTCAAGTGTTTATTTTTGTAGAACTTGAGAAATCTTTCCTGATTTAGTCTTCCCTACCAGCTACTATACAGTGGATACCAAAGGTCATTCAGCAAGATGCATGAGGAGGATGACTTAGGGAGCAGAAAAGACCACTAAATTAAGGAAACTATTCCCTAATAATTTTGGTCATTCAAGGTGACAAACGTCACATCAGAAGACATAGGAATCCACTGCAGCTGTAGTGCTTCATTCAATACTCAGCAACTCCTCACTGGCACTTCACAAACTGCTTTACAAAAGGGAAGAACATTCAGTTGGGGTGGAGAAGGGTTATGGTGAGCTGGGCTTCCTACCTTCACGAGGAAGAAGAGCAGGATGATGACAAAGACGTTGACTTTAGGATGGATCCAGGCAGCAGATTTCCCTAGGATCTGGGTGTCCCCAGTGTGTTTGATCCAGGTATAGTTATCAAAGAGAGTGCTGATGGCTTCCCGTGGCATCAACTAAGCAGCAAAAAACCAGGCATGAGTCATGAGATTAGATGGAGTAAATATTCTATCTCTGTTACAAGGAAGCGGAGGAGATTTTTATTGTGGTGATTCATGACTATGGAACTTAATTCACGTTTTTAATCTTCAGGAAGAAAGAACTTTACTTAAACAGGTGAAAAGATAACTACTTTTACACCTGGGGTAGCATCTTCCTTATTACTTGCTTAGAAGAGTGGACCTTTTTCAAGTTTTCTATGAAGGAGGTAGCAGAGATCATACAGTGCCTCCTCAGTCCAAACTCCTCCCATATCATTCTTCCCTTTTCCCTGACGGAAGGTTATTGGGGCAGAGAATCAGGATATAACGTTCCAAAGAACGGCACAGAATTGGTAATACACTTTCTCGTCTCACCTCTCCTGCCATGAACTGCCCAAATCCATGAGGAAATGTCACAGATGCTATACAGAAGGTTATAACCGCAGGGTATATCAGTCGGCTGTAAAGAAAGAAAGTTATTACAAATATGGCCTCACATTCTGTTCTTATTGCACCATCACTTCAGGACTAGAAATGCTATTTCTGTGAAGTCTCTCTGTATTTGTATCCATTGCTTTGGAGTGCTGTTACCAGCAGCACTGCTGTTACCCTGCTCCACTGATCATCATAATTCATAGAGCTCACCTGTCAGCAAAACCCTTTTTCCCATCAGAATTAATATAATAGGAGGGATGGAGGAAGAGAGGGATGTACAACATGCACAAACTTGAACATGTAGGAGGAATGTGTGTTTGCAGTGATGTGTCGACCTATTGCCAAAAGCCACTACTTTTCTCATTTGTCGTGATTATGGCAGTCTTGCTTCTTCACCCCCCATGCAATGTATCCTGTCCTAGTGGATTTAAATGTGGGGGTTTTTCACACATTTCTTCAGGTACCTCCCGGTGCATTAATTCTTATGGGGAAAACTGCTTCTCTTTCC
>VYZR01073281.1:21987-32306 GCA_013400675.1 Oxylabes madagascariensis | reverse complement strand
CCCCCAATTCTCCTCTTATTCTGCTCCACCAGTTGTTACACTTGCAGAGTTCTTCCATAAAACATTTTTTATTAAAGAAGTAATTTACTGTTGAGAATACAGCTTCTGTGGTAGACACTCCTTTCAGTGTCTCACAAAAAGAAGTTCTGCATTTCACTATTGAAACAGAATCTGGAAAATACCATCATCTGAGGCAATTTAGAAACGTGTACTCTAATCCAGCTGCACAGGAAACCTCTCCTACTGTGCAATTTGTACAGACTCTTGTTTCTTCAAACCTTAAGCAATGTCCACTATGTATCTTCCAGCAGTGTTTACTGATGAAGAAATACATTTNCATGCCCAACAGATCACCTTGTGCACGCCCTGGGGTACACACACCCCAATTTGAAGACCACTTCTCTAGAGAGCCTTCTCCTCTTGCCTCCATAAAGTGGACAACATGTGGAAAAAAGACTGTCAGAGATGCTGGGGAGGTTTAAAATGCTAAGGGTAAGTCTCTCTGTCCAAAGTAAATGTCACATCAACAATGTGGTGCAGGAGAGGGGGAGAGGAGAAGAGGACTAGGTGGAAGAGGATTTAGGTGCCTGAGGAAAAGGAAACAGAACAGCCACTTGCCTCCAAGTGGTGTCCCAAAACAGCAGCCAACACCCACAGCACACCCCACAGTCAGGACATCCGTGTAATAATAGGGCTGCTACTGGTGAAAGAGACAAAGAGAGACAGACAAACAGAAGAAAGAAGGAAAGAAAACAGAGAGTGAGTAACAAAATCGGCAGGTATGGCTGCATGATGTCATCCAGCTCTGTTGCCAGGCTCTGAGTTATAGCTATGTTTCTCTTATTTCTCCCTTCTGGATGGCTTCAAAATAGTGAAAAGGCAACATCTGGCACAGGGCAGGCATATACCTGGAATCACACATTCAAGAAACGTGAAGAAGGCAGCATCTCATTTTCCTCTCAAACATACACATTTCTGTCACTGTGGAAGAAATGTCTCATGGAAAATCCTCCAGAGGATGGAAGGAGCATAACTAGGTTTTGCTCCATCTCTTTTACTTTGGCAGGGAATCTTGGGATGCACATGTGCCAGAGAACGCCTCAAAAAACCTACTCAGTAACTCAGTGTGCACAAGGCACACACATGTCCAGGGCAGAATGTGGACTAATGCTGAAGGTTCTTCCAGGCTGGGTAGGTGAGTGGGTGACAGATCACCCAGTAAAGCATTGTGCTGTCCTGGTGAAAATGGTCATCATAATAAAAAAAGAAATTCGAAGGTGTAAAAGGGAGAGTCTTTCTAAGAGACTGGGTACCATTTGCTTGTCAAGGGCTAAACTGGCTTTTCAAATCCATCCTCCTTAATACACAGAGTGGTATTTACCTGCAGCAACACCAAGAAGTTACACACCAGGGAAATATGAAGTGAAACTGCAAGCTATATCCTGGACCAAGGTCAGCTGAAGATTACATGACTCCCAGGTAATGGAAATTACATTTGGCAATTTGGTGTAAATCCAAAAGAAGAACTAGGGCTACAGAAACTATGATAACTTTCTGTTTGTTCCCATCCTACAATGTTATCACAGACTCACAGCAAGTTTTAGTCCTGTGTTTCTGAATGCTTCTCTATCTCTCTGTTTAGAACTGGGCGAACTGCAAGGTTAGAACAAGGGTAATAGGATCAACTGCTAGGGCAGCCCTGAACACCTTCAAGGGCAGCAATTCCCCCGCACATCTTGACACTTGTGCCACCTTGAACCACCTTTGGGACAAGGGGAGAAGTTTTTTCATGCGTAGATAGAGTTTCCCTTGTTGCAAGTTGTGCCTGTTGTCTCTTTGTTCTTTCACTGTCCTCTGAGAAGACTTTGGCTATTTTGTCTGACATCTCCTTTTTCTACCAAAGCCAGCAGTTAGATCAGTCCCTGTTTAGCCTTCTGTTTTCTTCTCTAGCATTTCCCAGTCATCTATGTATGATGCATCCTGGAGTTTCTGAGACTATGTTAATTCTAGGTACAGAGAAAGAAACAAGAATCATAGAATGCTATAGAGGTTTTTTTGGGTTTGGGGTTTTCTTGCTTTATTTTTTTACCATTAAGACAGATACCATCCTCCTGTATACTTCCAATGGTTCCACCTGACTGTGGTCTGATCCTTGGTTCTGAAACTGCTTTCTCTCAAGGCTTTTGGCAGACTGACAAATTTTGCCTTGCAGCCTCAGGCTTCAGCTCAGGCTGTCTACATCTTGCTAGACTGCCCACATATGCACAGTTCTCAGCCTCTCTCTTGCTTAGCCTGATTTTTGTTCTGGCATCTTTTCTCAAGTTATCAACTGAAGAACCTCTAATCTGTAGCTGACAAACTATGTTCCTTCCTTGATTTTTTTTTGTTTAATAGCCAACCAGAGTAAAGATCAGTATTCCTGTTGATGCAAGACCATGTTGCATTTGTCAGCTAACTCATCCATTTGAAGACTAACAGGAAAGTACTTCATGGAAGAACTAAAGCCAACTTAGGAAAAAACATAGCATTTAAAAGCTCCTTACACTTCTGGTCACATAACCACGCAAAGAGGCTCAGGGCAGCACGTGGGGAGAGGGGGAAGTGAAATGAAAGACCAATTATTTATGAATATATTTCCACTGCTTTAGGAAGAAGTTATCATGTGCCTCTGTTTAAAGAATTTCAGTGAATCGGAAGACTAATACAAATGCATGGGGGAGACATAAATTTCCAAATTTCTCCTTCAAGTGGGATCATGGAAAGTTGAGAAGGGACCACTGGAGTTGTCTCCCTGCTTAGAGAGCTGTTAGTTCTGTTAATTCCAAAGCTAGATAGGTTCTTGTCCAGGTGCACATTTCAAGAGTGGAAATTCCCTGGACACTCTGAATACCTACGCCAGTGCTGGACCACCCTTGGGAGAGAAGAACATAATTTCCTTTAACAGAGTCAAAATTTCCCTTTTTGCAAGTTGTGCCCGTTGCCTCTCACAAGGTTTTTTTTCACTTCTGTTGTCTACTTGATCTTTATTGACTTTCTGGACAGCCCTTGGTACTCTCCAGGTGGAACAATGTTCATGGCTGGCACGGACTGAACAAGCTGCATCATTAGAAATCAGCACTTAAATAGGTGTCACTTTTCCTGTAACATTCCCTTCCTTTCGCTGCCACCACTTGCACATGAAAAGAAAGAACTTGTGTTGCTGAAGTGGAGAGGTATCTGTGGAAAACCTGTCATGGGAGCAGGAAGTCTCACACAAGAGGAGCTGTACATTAAATGCCACATGTAGGAAGACACTTGCCTCCGAGAGGAGCCTTGAAGCAACATCCGACTCCAACTGCGCAAGCCGGCATCGGGAGGTCGAGCTGCCTATGCACATTCTGGAACAGGGAGTGCAGCCAGAGACGGGCATGCTGGGGTTAGAGGGAGCAAAGCCACGGGGTTAGGACCCAGAACAATGAAAATAAGCATCAGCCAGCAGCGCAGTCAGCCATCGCTATTGCAAATAGCAGGCTCTACACACTTTAGTGCAGCCTTTAGTACTGGCAGCTGGTCTCCAGCAGTGACATCTGGTCCTTGTGCACAGACAGGATCTACTCAAGTAAAACAGCACCTCCAGCTGCATTACAGTCACTTTCTGCACATAAAGGAGTTCCTACATTTATCTATATGTGCAGTTAATAGATTTTTTTTATACAACCAGTCAATATGGTGATCAGCCTGCAGAGGCTGTTCTGGCAATAGCGAAAGCATAGAGACGGTGTCAGTGTCTATAATTAGCAATGCTGTATAAATTTTGCTTAAAGACAAATCGGTCTTTGTCTGCAGCTACTTTTTTATACAGTCAATGATCACAGTGCAAAGGCATCAATCATGAGATTGAAAACTTGTCAAACACACTACTAACGAGTCTCTGTAACTTCTGGGTAACATTGGTAGTCCTGCACAGTTATTTGGACTGTATGTCTGGCCTTGCACTACTTTTGTTCAGGTTGTATTTTACTGCTCTACAGCAGCACAGTAAACATCAATCTACGTGTTTCCTCTGTGTTCATGGCCTACCCATACTATCCTGGGTGTCCCAGGAGCTCAGCCTGTGGAAGAACTGTGTGCAGAGATATGTGCCTTACCTCATACACCCCACAGAAGATCGACATGAACTTGCTGAGTACCACAGCACAGATACTGGCAATATGCACAAAAGGACCCTGCAAGAGAAGAGGAGGAGAAAATCAGAGAGGGTTGCCCCCTGGTTACTGACAACCATTTAGCTACTGCAGGCCTCATAACTTCTCTTTGGCCATCTCAGCCAGTAATAGAACCATTAAGGTTGGAAAAGACCTCTGAGATCATTGAATCAAACCTTTAATGCAGCACCACTGTGTTCACCACTAAAACATGTCCCCAACTGCCACAACTACACACCTTTTGAACTCCTCCAGGGACATTGATTCCACCACTTGCCTGTTTCAATGCCTGACCACCATCTCATTGTAGAAATTTTTCCTAATATCCAATCTAAACCTTGCCTGGTGCAACTTGAAGCCATTTCCTCTTGTCTCAGGTTACCTGGGAGAATTGATTGATTCCCACCTGGCTACAACCTCCTGTCAGGGAATTATAGAGAGTGAGAAGATCTCCCCTGAGCCTCCTTTTCTCCAGACAAAGCAACCCCATTTCCCTCAGCTACTCCTCGTAAGATTTGTGCTCTAGACCCTCCAATCTTCCTTAGTTCTCCTATCTCCATTTAATTTTTTCCCTCTCAAAGACTACCTGACTTGAGTTCTTTGATGTTTCCTATATCATGTCTTTCAAAGAGGAAGGAAAATGGCCAGTGAAAGATAGGTGTTGCTGCAAAGGGCATAGCTTTGAGAAGAGGAATGGTGCTGAAAGTAAGAAAACATTTATAGATTCTTTCTCCACAGACAACTGCCACCTTCCAGGCCCTGGTCACTACTGCACACGGAATCAGCAATATTTACCTCTTTCCCCACAGGCATGCCACTTCCAAGCCCAGCTGTGAGGGCCACAACTTTGGCCACAAAAGCTTTGAGAGTGAGATACTCCTTGAGGACCACTCCCCTCATAATGGTCTTGAGCTCTGGGATCCCAGACCCTGAAAACAACAGTGGAGCCGGGGATGAACAAAACCCGCAGGCAAATGGAGCAAGAACAACGAGACAGACAGAAACAGATCTTGCCATGCCTTCTGCCCTCACCAACAGCCTGTGGAGAGACGAAGTGGCAGAAGCTGGCTGCGAACAGAATGAGGCCGAGTGGGAAGGCAACCCACACGGCGTACTGCAGAGGGATGTTCGGGTGCAGCGCTCTGTACGTCCACTTGTAGGCTGTAGACACACAAACAGAGAACTCGTCAGTAACCACAGCTGCTCCAAACAGCCTGCTAGACATCAGAGAATCACACACTTCCTAAACATGCCCATGCTAATTCTCCTTCAGAAATGGTGTCCTAATGCTCCTTTTCTAAGACGAGCCTTATTTTGAGTTCCCCAATAAAGCAGGCATTTTGCAGGAATGGATAGAAGACATTATTAATACCTGTGCACAAGTGTGGCATGAAAAGATGTGTGTTACGTGCAGCTGTGAGGACAAATCACTGTGCAGTGTCTTCATATGGCAGTCTGAGGGTCTTGTGTGAGTTCTGAAGGACAATAAAGTGGTCCACCAATCATTCCTTCATAAAAAACTAGTTTAAAAGCTCTGAATGTGATTTCTCTTCTAGAGTAGCAGAATGGAAGCTGTGCCAGCAGCTTTTAAAACAGCAGCAGTACCATTGCTCAGCCAGGTATAACAATAACATGGGCTGCTGAGAATCCAAATTGAACTGCAGCTCCTCTGCCACTGCACCTTCCCTGCCCGAGCTGACTCCCCACACAGCCTCAGCAGAGGCTGAGACTTGGCAGGGAAGAAAGAAAAATAACCCCAAAGGACTCAGCTGCAGGGAGCGTAAAGGACAGGAACCCTCAGAGTAGATCATACCAGTCACCTGGTGGATGGGGAAGCTCTGGAGGGAGGAACACTGGGTTGAAGGAATATTGGGAGCTTTGAGGAATTGCAGCAGCCCGGAGGAAAATGTTGGTGTATGTATGTGCCAGTCAGGATTGGGACACTGAGGGTGAGGACAAAGGTACAGTGCAGTTAACAGGATGTGGCAGTGGGGTGTGTGTGTGTGTGCTTTGATATGGGGGCTGAAAGATTTTGTAATTTTTGTAGCTGGCAAAGGGAGACAGCCCACACGAAAATTGCAGGGAAAGGATATAAGACAGGGAATAGGAGATCTTTGTGAAAAGGGCAAAAGGAGAGGGCACTAAATGCCCAGATGGCAGAAAATTCAGGACACTGTATAAGTAAAAATTGAAAAGAACAAAAACCGGGTAAAAATCAGAAACAGTGTCAGGAGGGCATCTAAGAGTCCCTTCCCCTCCATTGCTCATATTCTTAACATTCTTGGGAGAAAGGGAAGCAGTATAACAGGAAAGGCCAGAGTAGGCCACTTCCCTGTCCTCCTGCATATTCAAGGGAGCAGAAAGAAAAGGGGTTCAAAATAATTGTTTGTCTTTCACCCATCATACACATATCCCTTGTTTCTGCCCACTTACTTCCAAATTTTCCCCTGCCATCCCTTTATAGAACCTCTCCCTAGCTAACCTTTATTACATTGCCAGAACTTCAGACTTCCCAAACAGTGAGGGTTGAGCATGGGACAATGATTTTAAAGGAGGAGCAACACTGGTCACTGGGCTTTGTAAAACATTCGTATCATTTACTGGCTGCTTTTGCAACACCTGAATGGGACCCACCCTGTACGGTCTTTGCACTGGCATAATCCACTCCCCAGCTCACCAACGCCATGACCAGACCCAACAGAACCAAGAAAATCCAGTCCTCTCCAAGCTTCTTGGTAACATATTTCTGGATGCGTTTAGCACAGTCTGTGGAGGGAAGAATGAACCAGAAAAACTGAGTGAACAGAGATGAAGCTGTGTCTGTCTCTCCTGTGCTGAGAACTGACTAAAACAAGGATTTATTTGGAGGCATCATGGGCTTTATGTTGAAGGACTGGTACCCATCCCTCTCTCACACAGTTCTGTAACATCTTATATAGTTTAAAAAACATTGAAAAAAGAGGGGGTGGGGATGTGCAGGACACCCAGCGTGGAATTTAACATCTTATACACTAGCAGCAAAAGCCTGATACAAAGAGATCCTTTTCCTCCCATTACAGAGCTCTGTTGTGGAAAAAATTATTCACTTGGGATTGTTTTTTTTTTATTCAAAACATAACTTTTATCTTTCTAGGATGAAAGCTCACATAGAAAAGGTTTTTCAACCCAATGAGATTTGATTCCTTTTCCTTCCCTCTCTGCTTCTCCCCAGTCACAATTGCTTAAATTCCATCTCTCTTGCTGGCCTGCCCAATATCTGGTAATAGGGTAATGAAACATGAATTGTCCCTACCTTGACATTTGGAATAGTGCTCTTCTTTGATCTGTACTTGACTGTCACGTTTCAGGGGTCTTCCATTGTTTCTTTGGGCCTGTTTCTTCAGTAGTTTTGCTGCTTCCTTGTCTGAAATGTTATCTGTTATCTGGTCTGTGTATCGGCCGTAAAGCTAGAGGAGCAGAAAAGAAGAGGGATCACAAGGAAAAGGTAAGGTAATGCTCCTTCACAAATGGCATTAAGGATGACAAGGCAGATCTACAACAGACCCAAATGTACCAAGCAGGGAGACTGAGACAAAGAAACTCTCAGACAGATGCAGCTCATTTATTTTTTCTTTTTTTCTTTCTAGTTTCCTCTTTCCAATCTCTCCAAAACCTTTTCACCTCCTTTTTGGGAATACACGATATGATCACAGAATACTCATTATTTTCTAATGTCCTGGGAAAAAACTGGCTGAGAGATTGAACATTAAGAGATGGCATTTGAGCATTAAGAGACAGCTTTCTGGAGGTACTAAAGAAGGTCAAAGTAGTTCATATGAGGCCGCCATCCTCAGGGCTGTCTCATGGATTTCAGCAGCACTGTAAAACATCTCGGAAGGTTTTGAGAGGCATTACACTCTCAAACAGGCTGCAGGAATGTCCTGCATCTGTTCCTCCTGCTGCCAAGGAATGCTTAACAGGGCACACAGCCACTGACAGTGCTTATGGAGGAAAAGAAGCAGCATCATCTCAAAAATATCACAGGCTGCTGCCCACCTCCAACCATTATTTACCCAAATCAGCATTTTAAGTCCTTCTGTATCTCCAATTCCTCTGAAATTCCTACTTGCTTAATCTAGTCTTTTTCTTCAGGTACTAAACTTGGAATGCCGTTGGTTATTTGCAATTCACAATCAGCTGCACGTGCTTACCAAGGACATGTCTTACACAGTTCTACAATAAACTGGGCAGTTGTGCTGTCTTGTCAACACCTTAAGGGAGTTCAAAGAACCCTGACTGTGCCCTGTGTTTGTTTACCAGATTCCCTGAAGAGCAGCTATCCCACCTCACTCTTTCAAAGTATAGGTGGGGAAGGTGTGCATTTGAGAAGCAGAGAATAAGCATCTTGTCTTTGCACGTCCTTCAGTGAACCAGGTTTGGCTTTACCTCGGACCAGGTTACCACCTGATGCACTTCCCACCCGTGACAAGGTGAACCTTTGCTCCCTCCCCAGCACAACATCTCCTTCTCTGAGATTTTCTGAGTGGCAGGAGGAGAATGAGCCATGTTTTGATCAGCAAAATCAGACACTTAAAGTGGAGAATGACAGGACATATGACAGAGATAAAGCACTACCACACACTCAGGAGACATTTCTATTTGACAGTTCCTGCCTTCTCCTTTCAAGGTAACAAAAGAGATGTTCCTGTTCCCTTGAGATAAAATAGATACAGAGACTCACAGGAAGATTTGCACTGGAAGGCACCTCTGGAGCTTTCCAGTCCAAGCTTCTGCCTACAGCCTGCAAATTCCAAAGCCAGGTAAACCAGATTAGGCTGCTCAAGGCCTTATCCAGGGAACTCCTAAGCATCTCCAGGAGTAGAAATTATCCAGCTTCTCTGAGCACCTGTTTTAGTGCTCTACCAATTAGTATTTCAACATAACAAATAGGACTGAAGGTCCCAAGTATTTTATTTATTTTCACATATTCCTCAACAGACAGTTGAACCATTTGCCATAGCTCCCTTTGGAAATCCTAGTAGAATTTTTTTCTTCACAGAACCCATATCTATGCTTTTTAAAATCATCCTGTTCTAAAGATGGCTCACCTGCTGCCTGTTAAACAGATTGACCCTATCTGAACAGCTGAAAGTATTCTCCCATTCATCACTGTATTGGAAGCTTCACAAATTAAATGCAATTATTAACCACATGATTATCAACACATTCTACGTAAATTAAGCAGACTCTTTGCAGGGAATAATGGCCACGCTCTGACCCCCTTGAAACAGACAGGACAGTGAAACATCAGCCTGAAGAATTTCATCTACAATGCAGTCCTACCTAGCAAACTGCAAATTTTTTCTTTTACTGTGTCTTTCAGACAGAAATGCCAAATACTAGCAGAATTTAGACAAATGCATCTTCACATCACCTCACCAGTGTTTCATTGCTGTTGAATGGTCATGAGAGATGGGTTCATGTCAAGTACAACTTAAACCCATGTCAAGAATGAGATTCAAATTAGCATCTTCCATCTGCCAGAGAGAACAGCATGACAGTATAATAGTATGAACGTTGAAAGTCCTCATATGGTATCCTAGTTCACTGCTTCTGCCTGGCTGTAAAATGGTGCCCTTGGGATATGGGGAAAAAAGGAGTTAGTCCACAGACATAAAAAAGAAGTTGCTGTCCTGGCAAACCAGGTAGTCTCAACACATTTAAAGAATGCTTCGCACATGTGCTTTGCTTCTCCAGAATTCTGGAAGTATCTAAAATGGTAGGAGATTGTGGGACAGAGAAAGAATCCAGAAATCAGAGGATGACCTTACAGCAAAATTGGGTTAGGCAAGAAATATCCACTCCACTAGAAGATGTAAAACTAAAAATATAACACAGTATGACTTTGACTGTTCCTTCTTCTGTTGCTCCCTCTCTAACACAAGGAACACAGGGTTTCTGAGTGCCAGAAAAAATTAAGAGAATTTTATAAGTTCTCAATTACCACCTAAGGGTTGAACGAAAAAAGGTACTATCATGCCTACTTGCTAAATGCTGAGAGAGACCACCAAAATGGTGCAAAAACATCTGAAGGTATAGATACCACTCAGGATAGATGGGAGGAATATAACCCCCCCCAAACAAACAAACAAAACA
>VYZR01073279.1:21728-42254 GCA_013400675.1 Oxylabes madagascariensis | reverse complement strand
CACACCAAGAGGAAGGCCAAAAACTTCCCATTTATCCTCAGTGGGAAGGAAACACTGATTGAGGCCAGCTATTTAACTTCTTTTTGTCTCAGTCCTCAGCCATGTGAGCATAGGCTCACAGTGCTAATGCCAGTGACAAATGAGTACAAGCTTTTGCTAGAATGGGGGAACAAAATCACATAAGGCAAATTGTTTTAAGACCATCTCAGAGACATCTGCTGCTATCTTTGAGAACCCGTGGAAGACAGACAAGTTTCAGATGGCAAATGCAATTCCTTCCTTTATTCAAGGAGATGATGGGATAGGGGAATTATGGATCAATCAGCCTAACTTCAATTTCCACAAGGAACTTTTAAGCCCTTAGTAATGTGGCAAGTAGCAGCAAACACAGATTTGCGGGAAAATTATCTTAACCAATATGATTTTTTTTTTCCGTGATGGAGTAAAAAGCCATGTGAAACAGCAAATGTCTTGGTTGTATTTTTACAAAGAGGGAGACAGATTTGAGGCAGGGATACTATTACTTTGTTCAGAGTACTATTAGATACCAGAAAGAGTTTCAGAGAGGTCTGGCATTTACTATTTTCATTAGATTTGAGTGACATTTTAAACAGTAGAACTGACCAAAGGCAAAGAGTGTAGAAGTCAAGTGAAAAGCGTGAAGATCTGAACTTGGCAGGGAACGAACGAAGGTACAGCTGCAGCCTGGGAGAAGGAAGGCTGGACAGGAATCTTGGTTATATTTAAGGAAATCTGATACTGCTTGTCCATGTGGACTGACTGGTACCTGATAAGGCAAGGAACAAACCCAGTTAAGGGAACTTGACTATCTGGGGCTGCTGCTTCTTATAAGACCCACAGAAAATGAGTATCTTAGATCTCTGCAGTCAGACATGGTTGGGCATGGCACCTAGATTCAAAAGAATGGAGAGTGACTGGCACACAGGCTGCTTATCTGCTGTATGCACTGCATTTCTGGTGAAAATACACTAAAAAAGACCCTCTGGTATCTGAATAGAAGGCATAAAAAAATAACTTTTCACTTCTAGCAAGCATTGACAAGACTTTGACTGGACCCTGTTTTGGGTCCCCTGCTTTCAAAAGAGAATGGGAAATAATGTGACTTCAGATGAAAAGACAAGAAGTGCCAAGTAGCCCAACAGACTTGGGAACACTAGAGAATATTTTTCTATCCTAAAAACAACTAAACCTGATTGATGTAACAAATCTTGAATTCTTTTCCCCCTTTCCCACAAACTAATTGTATTCCCTGTTCATAAGATATTCAGAAAGAAAGGTTTAAGGCTGGGCATCAAGAGAAATTGATAGTGCTGCAGTAAAACAGACAATGGTTTGGATCAGTGAGTTATCCATGAACCTTGAGAATCTGTGGGTTACTGCAAAGGCAAGTAANACCCTGTTTTGGGTCCCCTGCTTTCAAAAGAGAATGGGAGGGAAATAATGTGACTTCAGATGAAAAGACAAGAAGTGCCAAGTAGCCCAACAGACTTGGGAACACTAGAGAATATTTTTCTATCCTAAAAACAACTAAACCTGATTGATGTAACAAATCTTGAATTCTTTTCCCCCTTTCCCACAAACTAATTGTATTCCCTGTTCATAAGATATTCAGAAAGAAAGGTTTAAGGCTGGGCATCAAGAGAAATTGATAGTGCTGCAGTAAAACAGACAATGGTTTGGATCAGTGAGTTATCCATGAACCTTGAGAATCTGTGGGTTACTGCAAAGGCAAGTAAGAAAGAGTAGGAAAACTCAGCACAGTTAGTGGTCTTCGACTGCTGCATAAGGATCTCCAGAAAAGATTAGGTCTACACATGGGGAAATACTCAGATGTAATAGAACCTGCCATGAAGAACTGGCTTATTCCATCTCATTATTCTATTTATGGGAGTTCTGCTGCTTGGGGTTACTTCAGGCTGAAGGGCAGGAGCCACCAGGCAATTTTAAAGAATCCTTCTGTTCCAAACCTGTAAGCACCTGTAGCCTCCAGCTTGCCCTCCCTGACCCCCTTCCCATTTGTTTCGGAACACATCAATGTATAACATAACCCAGTTATTTGATCCGTTATTACTAGAGTATTAGAGCAAGACATAAATATTCGTAAGCCAAAACAGGAGCCAGTGGTGAAGATAAGTTAGAATAACATGTTTCCAAACTGCCCCACACGAAAGAAATCCTCAGAACATTTTTGAGAGGTAGGTAGGTAGTACAGCATTTTTAACTTGCTTGCTGCTTGTCTAGGAAACACTCCTCAGCATATGAATGCAAGAGAAGGGCTGGAGGTTTTGATAAATTTTGCTACATGTTTTTGGGAAAGGAAACCAATTAGGAGCTTTGTTCATATTTTATGTATTACGGGGAGATATGAAATACTTTATGAAAAATGTCTCTAGCACTGAGCTTCACTTTCTGAGTCACAAACCACAGCAGTTACATGCTGAATGCCATTTCCCAATTTTGAACTGTCTTTGTTGATTTCTTTTTCAAGTCCTGCCAGATTGTGGTGTGAACAGGCACAAGCATGAAATTAATTTCTTTTGCCTTTCAATGCCTGGAAGTGATGCTTTGACTCTATGAATGAACAAGATGATGTTTTGGGTTAGTAAAGGTAAGAAGACTCAAGACATGAGGTCTGTGTGCATTTTGCCAGCTTTGTGGGAAACTGGTGGGCAATAGAGAGATGCCACAAAGCAGCACCATAATAACCTGCACCTACATTAACATGTTGCTGTTGAAATGCCTCACGCTTGTATATCTGGCCTGTATTCAGAGAAGAGGAAGTAGAAGGCTAGAGATTTACATAGGATCATTAAAATTTTAGGTTCAGCTTTAACGTGAATTATAGTTTAGAATTGGAAGATGGGACTAGAAAATGAGCATAAACAGATCTCCATAAATCAGAACATTAATCCAATAGGGTTTTTGGCACATTGTCAATGGCTATATCCTCTGATTTATTTAAAACAATAAGTTTGGAATTTCTTGAGGAAAGCAAAAACATAGCTCCAAAATACATGAAAGATTTGAAAAAAAATCTCAAGCAAACAAATCATCAATCCACAAAACAACATAACTTGCTGGTCTAGAGATTTGGGCTTTACTATACTGGGTCCTTTAAAAAAATGCTACGCTAAAAAAAAATTCAGTTTCTAAATTAAGACAACGTATAACTAGTGTAACAAAATGAAAGAGGGGTCTACCACACATGCCTCTGTATTCTTGTGGTCTGTATAATTCTGTACTAGGTACCCACAACTTAATAAACAAGATGAAATAAACTGACTTTAAATGTTACATAAGGAAACTAAAGCAGCAGATAAAAATCACATACCTGTAACGAGTAGACTCTGTTAGTATGCCCTTGCAGTGTGTGCAGACAGGTCTCTGTCTCTGGATCCCACACTTTGACCATAAAATCATATGCACCACTTACAACCCTTCTGCCATCATATTGAACGCACCGAACTGCAGCGACATGGCCCATCAGAACGTGTAAGCACTGGCCCGTCTCTATGTCCCAGACTCGCAGCGTAGCGTCTCGAGACCCACTGACCACCCTGGAGCAATGACAAAACCCCTCCTGTGCTTAGCACTGGACATACAAGTACTACAGCAGTCAAACTTGGCTACAAATGGCTTCTGAGTTTTAATTTGGGACATTAGATAGAGTTGGTGCACCAGCCACCAAAGTGGCTTGGTGTGACATTTTCATGGGATCTCAAATGACTGGAATGTTCTTCCTCGCTCTACTCACCTCCTCACATCTGTCTATTTGATAAAATTAGCAATCAGTATTTAAATAGGCACTTCATTCCTGAACAGCAAAACAATGCCATAAGAAATTCTGTGGACTGTTGTATGTACCTACGAAAGTTTATGAACATAATGAGCTCCAGCCAGTGCTACAGGGGTTCTGTTTTAATAACTGAGTTGACTAATTATAACAAATAAAACAAAGATCTTTAGAAATTTCACTTTTAGTAATGTAAGAGTTATTCTGCTTGATTTTTTTTCCAGTTTATACTTCTGTAAGGTCTTTTAGGCAATAACAAAAATTAGATGGAATGAACATTAATGGAATTTATATAGGAAAACCTCATGGTTCTTCAAAAAAGAAGAAATGTAACCAACAATCTCTCTGTCAAAGCTCCATACCACAGCAAAGTAACAGAGCTCTGCCAATGTTTGTTGAATCAAGACATGGTTTACTATTGCAAAAATTATGTTATAATCAGTTAAAATGTAAATAAAATACTGCAGTGACAATGCTTAGAAGGTTATTGGTAAAATGAGTAAAAGTTTGTAGCGCTGACAAAAGAAGAAATTATTCAGTGTGGGAGACTGGATCATGGTGTAACAAAGCTTTGAAATAACGCAGACTGTGACTTTTTGAAGTACATGACTCAATTTTCAGTTCCTCCTCGTTTAGCATTCTTACGCTTCTGCTCCTATTAATCATCTGCTCCCTTGTGTTGGTTTGTTTTGCCTGGTTTGTGTTTCACTCGGTGCTGGATGAGGTCCCCAAGTTTCAGGAGCCCTTTCTGTGCAGGCTGTGGCTGTAGCTCAAAGCCTCACCTTTTCTCATGGAGATGCATGCAGCGCACGGTGGAGGTGTGTCCGTACAAGGTGTGGATGCATTCCCCGGTCTCAGCGTTCCAGACTTTCAACGTTCTGTCTGTAGAGCCACTGATGATGATATTGTCCCTCATCTGAGATGACCACACTCCGCCTGTGTGCCCAACCAGTGTTCTCAAACACTGAAAAGAAACATTTTCCTTAGTTACCCTTTTGACACAGGGGAATGAAAACTTTAAGAAAAAAGCAATCTTGGAGGTAAGAGTTGGCTCTCATAGCAAGAGCCAGAAGACCCCTGGTGACTTCTTTCTGACTGAGCAAAAAAATTCCCCCTTTTAAAAAAATACTCATCAAATTTCTCTCTCAATTGTTGGTACTTCAACTGTAAGGAATTTTTCTTGTAATCTTTCCCTTGACAAACTAAGCTGTCGTTCCAAATTTCTCAATACAAGGACATGTTTTGCAGCCTTGAGTCATTTTCCTGGCACTTTTCTGAGTCACTGCAGGATTTCCAATAGCTTTTTGAAGTGTGTTAAAAGTGGAGAAAGCACACACTTGGTAGTTTTACCACCGATCTATAAACCATATATTTTTGTTGTATTTTTCTGTTTGTTTATCCAAGAAACACCACACTTTGTAAACCACAGCTACAGCACCACTCCTGCAAAACCATGTTTCAGACCTTTTTCAGACTTTACTGTTGCCCAGGAGAGAATCCCACACTACATAAGCACAGCCTCCCTTCTCTGATCCCGAATGTATGACATGATTTCTCACCATGTACAGACAGTGTTTGCTCACACCTTCTTCCATAAAACCCCTGTCGGCCCAGAACAATGGCTTGTCTCTGTCTCCCAGTCTGTTTTCCCTACAAGTAATGACTATATATATGCTTTCCCACCAGGCAGCAATAAATGCTAATTAGCACAGACAACGAAAGATCCTTGCAAGACTCCTCTAGAAAGATACTTCATGAAGATTCTGCATTTACTTTAACAACATGATCTCTATAATTACCCATTTTCTAACCCATTTAAATATGTGCCATGTTGATTTTTGCATTACTCTATTTTCTTCAGTTCTGTCGTGGGGATAGAGTCTTTCAGTGCACACAGCCATCTACTTCTGCACAATTATTTTTATCAGTCAAACCTGTAACTGCATGAGAAAAGAGGTCAAGGCAGTTTGATTACTTTTTCTGTAATCTAATGCTAAGTGGCATTAATTGCCGTGGCCTTCCTTTAACTGTTAGTTGACTCCTCTTGACGCAGTCCAGTATTTTTTATCTGAGATAGTGTATCCTAAATACCCAGTCTTTTGGTTTACTCCATTTAAATATTGATGCATTTTGGCTTTCTAACTGTCCTGTCCTGGATCTTCTCGTTGTGATCAAAACCTTTTGAAAATGCACTCATTTAAGCCAAAGCTTACTTTAGGAAAAAAAATCAAATACAGATTGTCTGGATCAACTCTAATAGAAAAATCATAACCTTGGTAGTTAGCATGAGTTTCTGCTGAAATGTTCTATTATCACTGCATGCTGTATTTCCATCACATGAATTTTCTTCCAAGGTATTTTTTCTGCATCAGTGACAGTATAGTAATTCCTGTTGTTAATATCCTGTTCATTCTAGCATCCTTGAAAATGGTTTGCTTTTTTGTTATACATAGATTTCCTGTTCTTTAACAATTTTTTAACTGGTCTTCTGCAATTACTGGCTCCTGGCTTAATACATGGCTATCAAATCCATCTTTTTCACTTCATAGCTGATGTTCATTTCTACAGTTCTCTTTTTTTCTTATTTCATCATGTGAAATGTGCTCATATTTTAAGAAATCATCCTGTAAAAGCAGTAAGAACACAGAATCCTTATTTTGGGCTTACATCTGTCAAGGGAATTATTTAATGTTCATTTGCACAAACCAACCTTTAGGGTTTCTTTATTTTATTTATTCTTCAGCATCAGTAAGCATGAGGACTGATACAGCATGCTTCCATCTTTCAGACACAATTTCTGGCTCTCTTAAAGGTTTGGGGTAAATGGCCACTCTAGCTTTTGCAATTACTTTCAAAAAACTACTGAACAGTAATTGTTAAGTCATGCCACTGTGCTTAATTTGCTATATTTAAGGGAACGTTTTGCTTTTGGGAGTATGGTATGTACAAAGAAAGTATTTTTCATTTGTGTTTAGGTTGCCCTTTTCAATTAAAATAGATGTAAATTTCATTATGGGATCCCTCATTAGACAGTTTGTTGTAGGGAAGCCAACAGCAGCAGGGTGAGGCTGCCTATGGCTCTTAATTTTATTCTTACCCACAGTAGGATTAACAATCCCTTCAAGGATCTTCTGGGCATGCAATGACAAATGCTGAATACATTCAGCTTCCACATTATGAAGTGGATACCTTTTACATCTTAAACATGTTATCCTCAGCAGCTGTCCTGTTGTTATCTATACTATTAAAACCAAGCTAAGTGCACACAATACCAGTCTAAAAGGAAAAAGTTGTGTTTCCCCAAGCCTTTTTCTACATCCTTGGTCAGTCAGTCACCTCAAAAAAAAAACCTGTGGGCTGAGTAGCTGTGATGTTCTAACATGACTGAAATGCTCAGTACTGTCTTTTTGATTGCACATATTGTTTTGCTCCTCTAAGCCAGAATTAAATTATTGAAGCTTATTAAATTCCTGCCTGAGCTGGATCTAATTTAATAGGAAATATTTAAACCTAAAGCAAGTTAATTTTTTTTTTGTGGCTCAGCAATATAGTAACTAGGAAAGAAAAACAAACTCTGTATTTGAAATCTGAGCCAGTAAAATGAACACTCCATTGCAAAAACTTGAAAACAATAGCAAGAATGCTAGAAGACAAGTGAGAAAAGGAGATCCAGAGGGGTAAATGCAGCCTAAGTTAAGCTTTAAGGAAGATAAAGTAATGTTTCTGTCCAAATTCTTTAAAATCCATGTCACAAACGACTCCACGAGAATAGCAGAATTGCCAAGAGAACAAGGATATATGCCAATGGTAACATGAGCAGCATTGCAATTTCACATCAAGGTGACTTTTCTGAACTGGAGGAGTTTCTGTGTGGGAAAAGGCAACCTGCATGTTTATCTAGTACATCTTCTAATTCCTGCCCCAGAGGCGCCAAAGGCCACCCTGCAGAGAGGTCTGCTGGCACAGCAGCATTTTTGATGTGCCACTGCTCTACCTGTGGCTCATTTCCCAAGGAACCCAGCAGAGCAGCCACCTTACCTTGCCCGTCACTGCTGACCACACTTTGAGCGTGTTGTCGTCGGAGCCGCTCACAATGCGGTTCCCGCAGAACTGCAGGCACGTGATCACGTGGTCATCATGGCCCTTGAGCACCTGGCAACCAAGAACACAAAAGCAAGAGTCACAATTTAATGCAGGAGATTAGAGAGAAGCAGGAGAAACAAAGTGCTCTTTTGATTCATAAATTACAAAATGCTAGAGTTGCTTCAGTAATAATAAGGTCCCTTAATCCCGTGTGTCAAGTCTAATTTACCGCCAGCTGGGACCAAAGAAGGTGTTTCCCTCCCTCCATGGAGTGATGCTGCATTGCTTAGCAGGCACACCACAGTTACTGCAAGCCTCCTAAAAGTACCAGGAAAAATCACTAACAAAAGTGGGCTGAATTAGTAACTGGACACTGCTCTGTTCCTCCACAGTTATTCCATCTCTTTATTTTTAAGTTGACTTACTGTTACCTTCTGTTTTAATCTTGAATAAAAAGAATGGGCGGATTATTTGCTGAGTATTTGTATTCCAGTGGTCAAAGCAGTCTACATCTATTTTTTTCCCTTACCAGCCAAGCATTGTATTGTGTTAAATGCCAGACAGCATCAAAGTCAAAAATTAGAAAACCATCAACTCAATTAAATACAAACAAAAGCAACCATTTCATGTGCTGGGAATGTGGACTGGAATGTTGCTTTATAGAGGTGGGATCTTCAATGCTTGATTTTGGAAAAACTGTAATGCTGTATATCTTACTGCAATACAGAAAAAAAAAATCCTTAGTAGAATCCATACTAGAATACATTTAATATATCCAAACATTTTTCAAGATTTTCATTGAAATGAAATGGCATTTGGATAATGCCAGAGGCTGTAATTTTAATAATAATTCCAAGATAACTTGATGTGGCATATCAAGGCAAGAAATACAGAACCGTTGCCAGAGATGTAGATAAGCCACAGCCAAATAAACAGCAGGATATAGCCATAGGTTTTCCATGGGAATTCTTTTGTTCTTATTTTATTTTGTTGGTTTTAATTAAGAAAACAGGTAAATTGCCTTAAAGCCTTAAAAAGCCACAAATATGGGTTTTCTTTTCCTCACATTTCTGGCTGCTTGTTCATTATCAGGTTTGATTAGAGAGTTGCTATTTTATTTACAAAAGGTTTGAAATATTGCTTCATATCTTCATATTGGAAAGGATGTAATGATAAATATCAATGTCATTAAAATAATTTTAACATTTAGAAAACCCCACAAAAATCTTAACACAGAATGAAGTTATTGTCTTGTGCTGCTCAATTTAGAAGAATTATTTAAAAATAAAGCATGAATTGATGACAGAACAGTTGTGGAGTATTTTTATGTTACAACATGACCCAGCTCTACCAATACATACATATACATTTACATATACACAATATATGTGTCTGCATGTTTAAATATAAGTATTTCCAATCAGGTTTCCATGATTACCTGTCTCAAAGAGAGTGGCATATTTATAAGAATTCACAAAATTGTGCACAAATTCTTAGAAGAGCAGTGAAAGGATTCTACAGTATGAAGAATTACACATTGCCAAAATGGTGGTAAGAATATAATTTGAAGCCAGGGTAAGATGAAACATGAATTATTTTTTCTGTAGCAATTCACTGCTTTTTGTGCATGGATAGTCTTGTTTGTCCAAAGGAAAGAACCCGAGCCATGAGCTGATCCTGCTTTGTTCACGGCCCCGTGCACAGAGCTCAGAACCTCACCTTGGGCGATTTCAGTTCTCCTCGCCGCCAGTTGGTATCAATCCTGTGCTGTCTGATGTAGGCGCTTTTCCATGGACTGTGTATAAAGCCTGGCTTTATTACTTTCCTCCTCTTGATATGTAATGGTTCATCGATCCCTAAAATGGAATTTAAAAAAAGGAGGGGAGGGGAAGAGATGAGGCTACCCCACAGAAAACACCTTCCCTCCCAAACCTTTACTGTGGCCCCTGACATTAAAATATGGCAGAAACATTAACAACCTCCTGCATGCCAACATTTGTGTGTCAGTGACACCACCCTGCTCCTCAGAGATTTATACTCTGTCTGTCCTTGTCAGTTCAGCATAATCATTACCATAATCACGACTGAAAATGCTCTAGTTCATCATTCCTTGCTGGCAACCTCCGAGCTTGGGTTTGGATCCCCCTTTCCAAGGCAATGCAGCAGAATATTGCCTTTTACAAATGGTTATTATCCAAAAACTTCCTTAACCACTTATATGCTTATTCTTGAGCAGTTCAAGAAGTCAACCTTTCTGTCTGTGGTTCCCCACTCTCGTCACCCATCTTCATTACCTTTAAGTTCACTGTGACTCCTGGTATTAGTGAGCTTTTAATTACTTTCTTGATCTGAAAGGCTGAGTGCTTTTGGCATTGTCCTCCCTTGGCTGGAAATTAAGTATAGCTATGCCCTTTCTGTCTCGACACTTAAGCAGCAGTGCTTTGTTTTAGCCTTGCTACTACAGATACAGCTTTTTTTACAATTCTCTCACCCTGCTCTCCTTTCTGTGCAGCTCCTCTCTCCACTGCATTACATTACTGGCAGGAGTCTTGTCTCTTGCCAGTATGTGGATTTCACTCTTCTGCTTTTAGCCCCATCTCTGCCTGCAATTTTGAATTAAGGGCTCCTTCATGTTACTGAGCAGCTCACTGAAGCTAAGCAGGCTGCAATGCTGGCCTGCTTGCCTGTGCTCCCCTGCCTGGATGTATTTATTCTTACTTGTAAGCTCACAAACATAAGCTCATTCCCCTCTCAACCTTCTCCTTTTTTCTCTCACTCTGTCCTTTTGATATATTTTCACTGAAATTTTTAAGAGGAGAATCTTTAGAGAAGATTTAGGAGGTCAGACGCTTTCCATCACAAAAGAAAACAAATTAGTTTAGGTGCCCTCACAAATAGCCAGCTACAATTGACATTGTTATGTTTTTTGAAGCCTTTGCATTAACCCCTCACAAGTCGTCGTCTCCATACTCCAAGGCAGTCTGGACAGGCTCCCGTGTCCGAGATGAGACTGCTCTGGGATCACATGTATGTGCTCTTCTACCCCCCTCCCCCCCGGCCCAAACAGACTTCTTGTTCCAGTAATTCTCCTTAAAAATGAAAGCTTATATTCTCCATGTGCACAAATACATGGCTACTTTCATGGCAGCCTTTTTTTGCCCATTCATATCAGTGCTGAAGCACCATATCTTCTTGAATTGGCATGAGCAGGATAATATCCATGTGGCTAATGGACTGTGTGTCCCTCTCCAAGCAAATCTTTCAGCACCTTCTCCCACTACCGTGTGCCATCTCTGCCTTAATTACCCTACAAGTGACGTGAAATTACAGCAGCCCTTCTACCAACCACTGAATCGGTTTTTCCTCCATGCTACAAACTGCCAGGCTATACTCCAATCATTTTTACACCTCAGCTGTTATTTCTTTTGGTCGCATTTTGAATAAACATAATCCTCAAAAAGCAAACCCAGCTGTATTCTAAAAACATGCAACTGGTATTCTTTATAAATAAGATATTCAAGCCTAAACTCTAGCACTCCCTGGATTATTTCTATTTCCTGCTTTCAACAGAGATACATACCATGTAGCCCAAAGCACAACTAGCACTAAATCTAAAGTCACACGAATTGCCTTCGTAAAACTTTAAGCTTATTATGTAAATGAACTGCACTTTTTTATGATGGCAACACTTCGACCATTACATCCATCATTTTGCTCAGCCTTACCCTCCTCTTTGCATTTCTCTCTCCAGAGAAGATTATCTTCAGCCAGAATTCTCCAGTAACGACATGTCTGGGCTGCCTGCAGAAGGTCCCTGGGTTCCAGGAATGACAGCACATACAGTGCCAGCTGTAAAAAATAAGAAGTGTATTTTCTGCACTGCTTTTGAAGAGGAAAGTGAAATAACTCCATTCACTATCACACATCAGGGGCTGAAATCCAGAAAATTGGAACGATAAATTATTAAACAATCTCTGAAACTTAACAGACTCCAGTTTATTCCTGTGGGCATGTGGAAATATAACAATCATCATAAGTAACTAAATCCTTACAGATCATATCACAGAATGATTCTTGCATTTGCAGGAAAGTAGATGTCAGCTGAAATAATTATTACATTTTAAAAAAATGTAAGCCACATTACTTTGAATCATTATAAGAATTATTACCAAAGTAATTATGTCTATGTTATTTTAGCTAACAATTGCACCAAAAGTTATTTTGAGAGTTGAACTAAGTACAGTGCTCACCATGTGAGCAAATGGGGATGCACATTGTGATGAGTAATGTCACTTAGAAAGCCCAAATACAGAACAAGTAAATGCTACATTCCCCAGAGCTCAAAACCTGTCTGCAGCCATAGGAAAGGCAGTGTAGGTATTGCTCATTTTCTGATGAGAATTCAAACACACTCCTGGGTGGAGTTACAAGGAGCTTTATGGATTGGGATGCAGTAGAATCAAGACATGCAACCTTAGTACAGCTTCAGTACCAAAACCATAGGGCAAGTCCTAATGAGCACCAGAAAGTAAACAGAAGATGAGCCTTTCCACATGACAAAACTAAAGTTTATTGGGAAAAATTCAGACCTTGCCTGACTGAGCTAAGCCATATAGTGACCACGATAAAGCCCCCAAAATCCCACATCTCCGTGAAGCCTTAAACAGAGGCATATAAATCACAATCCAAAACACAAGGATCATTAAGGGTATGATGACCAAGTACAGCTTTTCTACTTGACAGCAACAATGCAAGTCCCTAGTCATGGAAAATAAGTGTAAGATGCAGGAAAGTCACAGGAAATGCACAGTCCCTAAAAACTCTACAGAAAGAACAATATTGGTAAAGAATGCAGAGAACTACTAATATGCTCACACAGTGGGGTCTTTGTCAGTAATTAACAGGATGCAGAAGCTGTCAAGGAAAGATGTCAAGGAAATCAGATCATCCACTTTTACTTCCCCTTGCCACGTATTTTGTTTAGGACTTTCGATTTAATTTTTAGCTGAAGTTATAAGATAGATAGATAGATAGATAGATGGATAGATAGATAGATAGATAGATAGATATAAACAGAATCTGCCCTTCAAAGCAGCAAAAACTGAAATTTAGTGAGAAAGTTGTAACTGCAGGCTGTTGACCTCAGCAGATTTTTGACTTTACTTTGTGAGAAACATTTACTTTTAGTAATCCAGACAAGCCAGTGACTGAGCAGGAAATAAAAATTCAGCACTTCACAACTGTTTGCATTTTGGTTGCACGCACACCTTGTTTGCAAGTCATCACCTGCAGCTCATGGAGAGCACACAGGACTCCACATCTGAGGGATCTGTGCCTTAAATGATGTGTTAGATTCTGCAGGCACCCTAGGCCACAAACCTGAAGAATGTCTCTCCTTACTGAAGAAGTCAGCATTTGGGATCTGCTGTAAAGCTCTCTATTACAGGAGCAACAACTGTACTTGTCCTTTTAGACTTTCTGTCTTCATTCCTGGCATATGAAATTATTGAAGAAGTGTTGTTTCCTAACACATATCACATAGACCTGCATGTGACAAAACTCAAACATGACACAGATCCTTTCCATTTTTTGCTGAATGTTCCTCAGTTGGCAGCAGTTTCTTTAAATATTACTTGTCCTATCTATACAGACACAGACATTTGCTAAGCTGGTGTTAATTAAACCTATGAGCCAACTGATTCTAAACCAGGTTAAATATGGGTAACATTTATTTTAGACTACATTTATCTAAATAGTCATCAATGGTCAACACAGCCCGCAGCTGACTTTATGATTAGCAGTGGATTAAAGATGATATCCCTTTGTCTCAGCTCATGGATCTAGTTATAAGAAAATTTCAGGTAGCAAAGATCTGACCTTTGACTGAACTGGATTTAGGACTACTCTCTGCTGAAGTGTTAATAATACCCAACAGTATGCAGTCCCTTGCCTTTTTCTCCACTTACACACACAGAACCAACAACATTTCTATGGCTGATTTCAGCAAAATGCTTTATCTCTTGGTTTCTCAACCTGATTTTCATAAATAAGTAATTTGAGTGATTATTTCTAAAGTCTCAGCAAGAAAACAAAAGTATTTATTTCATATTAACTGTTTGACTGCTGTTTTCTCGGAAGGAAAACAAACATGTCCACGGTTATTTGGCTTTATACTGTCTTTGCATTGCAGACAATGGTTTTGAAGCAAAGCCCTCCTGTCCACATCATCTTCCTGTTCTGGTAATAAAATCAGTGCATTGCATCCAACAGCACTGGAGATAACTGCAGCTGTTAATGCGGAGCGACAACCCAAGGGAGCGTGTTTTCACAGGATGCTGGCCTCGCTAGGGAAGCCTCTTCATGGAATTACTGACCCCAACAACTCGCTCGTGCCCCCACAGCTCAGAGCATCACCCCCCACTGCAGCCAGCACTCAGCAGCTGGGGACAGCCCTGCTGAGGAGATCTGGGCGAGGGAACAGCAGAGGAGATGGTGGAGTCAGCTCAGTGGCTTTTTTTAACTCAGTTAATTTTGGTGACAGTGACTCGGGGATAGAAAGCAAAAATTATTCAAGCCAACTTCACTGGTGAAGTCAGCCTGTCATGAAGCTACACATTACAATATTCTGGTTTCAAGAGGCAGGAAACCCACTAGAAATAAACAAATTAAACATCAGTAGTTTACAGGGGGGTGAAAAAACCTAAGTGAGGAGGTTTTACTGCTAAGTACTGTATTTCTTCTGTGAAGAAATTGCAAAATCTGAAATTATAACATGCTCTTTAGTTACAGTGTAACTTCATCGCTGGTTGTACTTCAATGAGTATTGCCACAAAATCATGCAAAGAGAATGGGTATCTGAGTTACTGTTACCGATTCTCTGTTAAATTTCCAGACTGAATAGATACAGAAGTGGCAAAGTATCTTCCTTCTTCAAAATATAAAGTCTTGTTGCCTTTCTCGGCCTCTGATGCTAGGGGCAGCTTCTCTAGAAACATGGCAACCATGCAGAAGTGCTGCTGAACTCTTCTCCTCCCTCAGTGTCCTTTCCACTCCCTGCGAAGGCTGCTGCAGGAATTACTTCTCGAAACACTAAGCTCATGTCCTGTGTACTAATACTTACTGCATAAATTGACTCCAACCCTTAAAAATGCCAGCCAGCAAGGGAAGGCTGTGACACTTACACACTTGTGAAGATATGACAGTGTAGTAAAGGAAAGAAGGGTTTCGTAGATGCAAGTATTCAAAAATAGGATATATGCCAGAAAAGAATGTCCAAGAACAGAGACACGAAACAGTCTTCAGGTAATAAAATCATGTCAAACGTAGCAATCAAATACAAACACCAGAAAGACTTAAAAGAACTTGCTTTGCAAAGTGTTAGGAACTGAGACTTAACTCCCCAAAATCAATCAAGGTGAGAAGTACTATTTATAAGTCAACTAAAATACATTTATTCAATAACTGCAGCAAACTGGATTTATAACCTTGCATATCCACTCTCATGTTCTGGTTGTGATGACATCACAAATTACTCTCTGTGTGGACAGCATTTAGTTACACACACCAAAATCTAAAGCTCAGTTTCTCTTTAACTGGATACAACATGATCTGATTTTCAGTGATGGATTTACTGTAAGGCATCTGCTTAATTACAGTTTGGCTTGATCCTTAGTAAGAAGGGCTTTTCTGGGTTTACTTTTGGTTTATTTGGTAGAGATTTTAGGGTTCTGTTTGTCCGAAATAAATTTAAAAATAACATTAACAAAACACTCACCACTTACAGCATTAAAAATAATGCTTACACTCACAGAATAATTTGCAGAGAGGTCTTACATCCAGAGGAAATTTCTGTGTGTGTGTGCCGTAACAGAACTAGTTCCCCAAAAAATGGCACAGTTGGCCCAATCAAGATACAAGAGATATTTTTAGAGCTATTGGGATTTTGTTTAAAGAGGTCATCTGTATTTCCAAGTATCTAAATGCTATCAAGAGACAGAGATATGTCAACCTGAAATTACAGTAGCCATGTTATGGCAGTGTTCCAAACTGTGACCCTCCAACATGAGTTTACATCACTATGTTGGCAAAATTAGCACAGAAGTTTTCTAAAGATGGCAGCCAATGCCCTTCATAATCCAATATTATCCCTTAATTCTCACCTCTTTTGGGAGCAAGGAAATGAAGTCTCTTTGAAACTGGGGCTCTATCACTTGCATCATGTGTTTTACTTGTGTTGGTTCACAACTATCAATGAGTTCATCTAAAGCAAGTAACTTCTCTGGTCCGCTCCAGCTCTGCAAGGGAAGAAGAAGAAGAAAGAAACAGTGAGCTTAGTTTAACAAACTGGTTTGGTTTATATCAGTAAGTGCTACTGCTGTGCCAATAAGGCAAATTAAGTTTCCTCATCTAACTATATACATGCATATAAAAAGCCAGGAGATAAATGCTCATGCTAATGACACAAAAATGAGGAGTTAATCAACACAAAATATTCAAAATTACTACACTAATTCATAAGCTAAGAAAGGATTTGTTATATGCACACATACAGATTGGCAATTAAATAGATAATAATATTTAGTAATAATAATTGAATTAATTAAGCTTCTTTTGAAGTTGATGAAATCTACACACATGCTACAGACAACAGAGGGGTTGCAATAGAATGAACTCCCTTTCTCTATTGTGCATTCAAGTGAGATGACACCTTTTAACCTTATGTTTCATCTGGTAGACCAAAATCTTGAAGTAAGAGGAAGGGAAAGTAAAAAACTTTCTTTAAAAGTGCATTAGCTTACTGTCTGCTTATTACTACAGTGCGTCCCTAAGTGACAATGTTGTAATTTCAGAATCCTGGCTATAAACCAATGCATATTTTGTAAGTATCAATTTACACTTGAATAAACAGAGAATTTGATTGGTTATTTTCTTACTCCACATTTTTACTAATGGGCGCTATAAAATTTGAAGATTTTAATAAGGCACTCAATCGGGAACATAGCAGATTAGGAGCATCATCTGTAGGAAAAAAAATTAGTAACTTAATATACTGAGGATCTGAAAGTCATGTCTTAAACTCAACTGTGCTCATCAAAGAGCTTTGATGCGTTATGTGAAAACAATTTAAAGAAAAAAAATTTACAGGAAAAAACAACAGCTACTGCTAGCTGATTTAGCAACAGAATTAGAGCACAAATAAAGCCTTAGAGGGAAAATGAGACATCACAGTTTTTGAGAGCAGATTCACATTCCTATTCTCAAATGTCTTCTAGAGTGACATTTACAAGTAAATTAGCACATACAAATGATATCACAGTTACCCTAAGAGGCTAACTGAAACTTTAAAAAAAAGGGCAAGATACCTTACAATTTAGATTTCTGTATTAATTTCCCATGTATCTCAGGACCTTTACTACTCATGCTCTAAATTTCTGTTCCCTGTATTTGACTCTGACAATTCACTCTGGTCTCCACAATACTATAATGTTTATGTACTGTCTAGTTTCTGCAGAACAATGAGGCAAGTGAAGAAGGTGGAATTTCTGAAAGTGAATGCAAAGCAGATAAATATCCAGCTCTACTTGATGTAGAAAGATCACTGCGTTGCATCACTTCTCCTTAATTAAAACATCAAAATACTTGAAATGTCAGTAGAAGTATCATGCACCCAAACGATGGCTCAGGGGCCTTTCAGGTGACCCCGAGTCCCTCAGGGCAGGGGAGGTGGCTCTGAGCTGCTGCATTTGAGCTGCTGCATTTACGGAGCCAGCACTCTCTGGGACTGCCGTGGGAGCAGCTGTGCACAGCAGCTGCCTCACCCCACTGCCATGCCCTTGCCCTGCAGCAAATGTGTGCCAGGTACTGGACAGCCTACCCTAATGGAGGAGGAAGTTCCTCACCTGAGCCTTTCCACACACTGTGAGCAATTGGTAAAATGGTTTAAGCTGGCTAGAAAACACTCCCCATGCACTGTCACCACAGGAGGTGAGGGTTTTCATGTCTCATACCCAGTACCTCAGAATATTAAAAAGAAACAAGACTGTCTCAGCCAAAGTTGCAGCAGTGCTGTTGTAAACAGCTTCTATTATAAATTTCTTTCAATAGAAACACTTCCATCACAGAGCAGTCCTCCATAAATCATGCACTAAAGAATTGTTTATCTCACCAACTTTCCAACTGCTGTTTGTTTCATTAACCCACAACTTAGCTGGTGTTAGGTAGAAATATTTACAGTCTTTAATCTCATCTGTCAGCTGTGTTTGAATTTAGGAGAATTAAAAAGAGGGAAAGTAATACTTGTGCTACTTCCTTTCCAAGGTCAGTCTACTCTTAATTTGTAAGCAGCTACATTTACTAAATTCAGACAACTCTACCTGAAGAGTATTGTTTGCTGCTGTGGCAAACGTTCCTAGCAGTTACCAACATGTTATTGATTAATAATGTCACTGTATGCTATCTTAATCTGTAACTCTCTTACACCTAGTTGGTTTTGAAAACTTAATACAGATCTGGACAGAAAAGGGAGAAGATTCAAGAATGGGAAAGCGTTACTATTGACTAAAAGCAGAACCCTCTTTTATCTGTCTGTCATCATTAGAGGATGGGTACAGGCAGCTTCCCATGGAAGCAATCAACTACTACAAAATGATGTCTCTAGGACATTGTCCCCTCAGTCTTTCACTTAAGCAAACAAACCTCCAGCTACAGTTGGTAAGGGGTCTCTGAGGGAAATGTCTGGCATGGAAAATTGGGAGGAAGCCTTGCCAGATGAACTCAACTGTTTGCATTAATGAAGACAAGACTAGTAAATTCTGTTTCTGGGCCCTGTAGCTTGATCCATTTGCAAGAAAACTGCATGTAGCTCATTAGGCAGAAAGGATAAGGAGTAACTTTGTGGCTTGGATTAGAAACAACAATGAACAAATTTTGCAGAAGAGAAACAAAAAGTAACTGCGTGCCAAACAGTTTGCAAAGTTTCAAACCTTGCAGATGACCAGAGACTTCTGAGGCAGGTGGCGCAGTGACTAGACACCTTGGATTTCTACCAGGCAATTCCCTTTCAAATTGAAAAGGAAATATACTACATATAGTATATACTATAGTATATACTATATATATAGAGTGTATATATATACATAGTGTATCTTTAAAATACTTTTGCTTAATTGTCTTCCTTTGCTTTCCTTGTCTTCAAAACGGAAGTTTAATTTTAATGTAAAATTAAACTAAAGCTTTTATTATGGGCAGGGGTTCCCTTAAAAAAGGTTAACTCCAGGATTCATTCACATAGCCCTTGGGAAGCCAGCAGGGTCCACTGATACTGCTCTTTGAATGACTTCAGAATCCTAAAGAAACATACCCCCTCTTTCCTCATTTCCTCAGGAAGGTGTTGATTTGTCAGCCAAAGCCTTTTGGTTGTTCACACCATTTCCTCACCCAGTAAAGCAGCTGCTGCAATGATGGCACTACCTAACTGAAAACTATCCCTTCTTTTCCCCCTTCACTGCTCTGGGTAAATATCTTCCCTTTCTTACAATCAATTTAAACCACATCTTTGCTGTTTCTACAACTTCCACCTCATACCTCCTGTCTGACCTGCCACCTGTTTTTTTATCATCATCTGTTTCTGCACCTCTCCTCTTCCATGACCTGCACTCTTCTATTGCTCAGCTCTCATCTGCTACCTTCAATTTATACAATTACAGCTTGTAGCAATTATATCCTTTTGCTGTAATAGGTATATTAAGGACAATCTATTTTAAAGAGTTTAACTTCAGGGTGCTGTTCTCCATTACTAAGTTCTGTTAATGGAGGTCTGTCATTACTGAGACCTGCAGAAGGGCTCTTCTTGGAGCCTGCTTCTGTCCAGCTCTTGGATCAGTTATCGAAAACCCTGCCATCCCTCACCTCCAGGGTATCTCAGTCCGGATAAAAATAGCACATAAGCACTGAAAGAAACACCATCTACAGCTGTAGAGCTGTACAGCAAGTAGTTTGTCACACCAGGAGAGATTCAGGAGCAGCTGGTGCTGAAGTCCCCTCATTAACCCATATCAGAGTCCCAGTCCTCGGCCTGGTCCCCTGGGCCGAACATTTGCAGCACATGTGATGGACCTTGTCTAGATGAGCTGTGACTTGCTCAGATCCTACATCCCTGCTAGAGGTTGGATTACGTGGAGTTTCCCCTGAAACCAGTTGAAATTTGTATGTAACAAAACTACCATGAGAGCCAAACCAAAGGGAAAGAAGCAGGGATGGGCAGGAGACCTCCTGTAAGTCTGCAGGACTCCTCTGACTCTGAAACAAGCCAGGAATGGTGATACAGCCAAGAGGGGCATGAAGCTGTAGTGCAGATCTCTCTAAAGCTGCATGTAGGGCTTGCACAGAAACTCCAACCCTTGACCTAGTCACACCACAAGACACAGAGCAGAAAATGATGCAATGCTGGTCATGGTACAACCTTTATTGCCTGCTTCACGTAAGAGCTGGACTACTCAGTTGTACTTGTATTCATTCTTGAGCATCTTTGGAATGGAGAACGGTAAGCAACTTGAATTTAGGTGACTAAGCCAGCGCCAACTATTTATGTGGAGAAAAAAAAAAAACCAAAAAAAAAACAAACAAACAAA
>VYZR01073279.1:0-13033 GCA_013400675.1 Oxylabes madagascariensis | reverse complement strand
AAAAAAAAAAAAACCACAAGCCCAGCGCTCCGTGGGTTTGGGGCTATTTCCCCCTTTCACCTTCCCCCCCCCCGCCGCCTCCTTCTCCCGCACCGCCTCCGAGGCAGGGGCTGCCCCCAGCCCTCGCTCTGTTCCCTCAGTGCCACTCTCTCCACGGTTTTCCAAGCGGGTGCAAAACAAGCTCATTTCCACTAATTATAATTATACCATCGCCCTCGGCGAGCCTGGCTGGACTCGTCCATGACTGCATTCCGTGGACAGACGCAAATTAGTCCTTCAAAAGTGCGGTAATTTTAGAATTTGAAATGCACTACAGTTTTGCCAGGGAAAAAGATGCTGAAATACCCTCTATTGGCTAAACAATAGAATAAACGGTTTTTGAAGATTTAGGAGTTGAAAGACCCGAATCCAGCAATTATGTAATACACATTGAAATACTAATCCAGAGCAGAGCCGCGGCGGAGCTGTCGGAGGCAGGAGCGGGGTTTCCCCAGCAGGGAGGCAGGCAGCCTTCCCCGCGCACCTGGAACAGCCTGGACGCACACGCGCTCCCCTCTCCCGTACACGGCAGCTCCTGGGCGGCACCAAGCCATCTTAGCTCGGGCTTCAAATGCTACGCAGGATTCTCACCGCTATTTCAGTGAAAGCACAAGGAAAGCCCTTGGTAATTACTTGCTAAAGAACGCTCCTTTTTTGGTCATTGTTCACATCAACAAATCTGTCCAGTTCACCCTTACGGCTCGATTCAAGGGCATTGAAGTTCCTGACATATGGCTGGGCTCTCAGACAGATACCTGGAACCGGCACAGCAGCTAGGCAGCGTGATTTTTTTAGTTTCTATACAGACAACTCAAGAGACTTCAGCTTCAGAATTATTTTTTTTTTTTCCCCCTCCTGCAAAGTTTTCTGCCCAAGTTCAGAACAGAGCATACCCTGAACATGATCTGAAGCTGCAGCATTCCCCTTTAATTTTCCCCAGGTGCAGTGGAAACTGGAGATGCTCAGCAGCCCTCCAGACTGATGCATTCAAACAGAAGGAAGCATGTAGTCCGTTCCTACTGACCTAAGGGAAAGTACAAAAAAGGTTCTACCTTTACAGAACACACGTCTAAAGGAGCGGAAGCACTTACTGTAAAACCCATTAGCTTCCTCATCAGTACTTTTAAAAATCTCATATTATTGCTAAGCAATATTACTTAGCAATTGCGAAGTGTGGCAGGTGTTAGCACACCCAGATACGGTGAAATCACTACCCCCTCAGCACAGAGATTCTGCCTCTCTATGGTTTTATGTATCTCCTATCCAGCACTGAGTCCTCACAGTGTTTTTCATCTCCCAGTGAAAATGGTTCTGCCCATCAAATCTTGTCATTTATGCCATTATCCATTAAACTGCCTTGCTGTATATTTTATGAGAACAAAATGGTCTTGAGTTGACTTCATACCTCAGATATGAACAGAGCTGTACATATCCCGGGAGACCATTACTGCTTTCCTTTGCTAGCACATCACATGCAAAGGGGAAGAGAAAAAAATCACAGGCTGCATATACACATTAAGTAATCACAGGAAGCAAATTAATACTCAAATCATCAGAGTAAGAAAGAATTTGAACATTATCGCTGTGAGGACTCAGAAGTACTTTATGCGCTTGCCTAAACGCATCCCTGTGATGCTTGCAGCTACGTCTGCCCCTTCTCCCATCAGTGAATGCACTCGATGCAGAGGGAGGATGATGGCTACTCTTGCTCCAGCACAGAAGCTGGAATGGGCAGGAAATCCCCAGGGATTAGCATTTCCCCCAGCCCAAAGGCAAGTGTAATCTGACAGCATGGCTAGATTTATCTTTTGAACAAAATGCGCTTCGGAATTAAGCAGTCAATGAGTTGAATAATAATTAGAAATTACTATTTTCCTCTCTTTTGGAGTACTACTATTGCAGATTACGTCTCTTTTGATCATGATTGGCAGATATTCTCTCATGGTAAAAAAAACCCACTGACTTAACTGCTAATCACTTTGCCACAGTCAGGACCCATGTAATAACCCCGACAATCATTTGCTAATGGTAGAAAACTTGGTATGTCAGGTATTTATTCTGCACAAAAGGTTTGGGGTTTTTTCCTAATTTTAGATACACATATCACAGACAGATGTGACATTTGAACAATGACCATCTCTCATTTAGCAATCTGCCTTTCTCAGAGCAAAAAGCAAAAATTGCACATGGTTATGGCTCTGGCTCTCACCTTTTTAGTATTTTTCTCTGCAGTGGTCCCACTTTTGATTCTCCGCAAATAAAGAAATATTCCCTCTATCTCAAACCAAGTTTGATAGTCTCTGGGTAATTGCAAAATTACTCTAGTTGGATGTCTGCTCTTCCCCAGAATGCCTAACCACAGCCTAGGCTCTCCCTAGTAATTGGAGAAGAACATGCTCCACCAAAGGCTAAGGGCACCTACTGTTAAACTCCCACTTCTAAATTCCTGTCAAGAAAGGACTTTCTCTCTCTCCCTTGACTTTGAGAACCACCCCATCCTCAGAAAAAAAATGTGTAATGAATGCACCACACTCTCCCTTGCAGGAAATTAAAGTATTGCAAAAGTAATGTGGAACTGCCGAACCTGGGAAGACTGAGGTCACACAGCTTCACTCTGCACCTTCTGAGAAAATACAAAGGTGGAGGAATAGGACCCCAACCCTGCAGATGCTTTTGAGAGCCTGACAGAAAGTAGCAAAGATGGTACATTCACTTACATCTCTGCCAACATTTGAAATAATATTTACTACAGTAACTTAATACTCCAAAAATACTTGATGGCATAAAGTAAACATTCATCAAAATTAAGGTACACTGAGGAAGACTACAGTTAAAAGCAATGTTAAGAGAAAGATCAGAAGTTACCATGTTGATTTCCCTGTTTGGTATATATTTAATTTCAAAGGTTGGTCTTACTTTGTTTAAGCTGACAATAATTTTTCAAGTTCTTAAAACCACAAACAACATACAATTAATGACATTTAGAAAAATGTCTACACCAAAATTACATAGTTTTCAGTGGACACAAGTCCAATCTTATTTCCAGTCAGTACTGCCAACTCTTAATTAAAAAAAATTCACAGCATCCAATTCTTTTCCTGTTGGCAACATTTCTAGCACCTTTACCAGTTTGTCATGTGGCATGCTGTAATTAAGACCGTCTATTACTTCTAATGAAAGACTAGAATGAATTACAGAAATCACCCGCAGAGCTATATAATCCCCAGAAGAACAGAGATTACAGTGCAACAGACCAAAGAAACAACATTTTTTGTTGTTGGTTTTTTTTTGTTTTTGTTTTTTTTTTTTTTTAGTTGGAGAAACATTTTTGAGTGGAGAGACTACAGGATGGTCTGGCTGTGGTAATGGCCAGTCAGCATTTTGAAAAAACACTGGTGCTTAAACTAGGGAATGCAAAAACCATAATTGGCATTTCACATACACACATATGTGTGTCGGGAGCACAATGTGTGCAGGAGGAACTGTGGAGCAATATGGTTTGGTATCTCCATTAATATTGGTAAATGCATCATTCAAGACAGTGCCAGAAGGGATTCTGTGTACTCTGCACATTTAGCAGACGCTTAGCAGACTGACTCCTTTAGAAACATTTCAGAGGGATTTTTGTGTGTTGTCTAATAGGATTGTAGGGTTTTTTCTGTCCAGGAAATCAAACATCCTAATCGGGAGGGGCCAAATCCTTAGCTGCGCAAGATTTACCCTGGACACAGTGAAGATGACCTGAGAAGAACGGTCATGCTTAGTTGTTTTTCCCTTTCTCAAATTTGGACCCACTTAGGCTTTAAACACTCCCCTTCTGCTCGGTAATCTAGTTTGGGCAGCTGCAGCAGCCAGCACTTTGTCTTCTATATTCGACCTATTCATCCAACTACATACTTCATTTAATTTGCCAAATGCTCCCATTCAGGCAAGAATCTGGCCCCACAGAGAGGTACTTCTGCCATCTGCTTTAGACATTTAACTACAGCTTAGCTTAGGACACCTACATTTAAAAGCCTGAGTTCCCATTCACTCAACGAGAAAGGCACATGCTAGAGTCCAACATGTGTACGTTCTCAGAAAAGGAGAAAAATATTCCACACGATAGCAAGTGTTTAACATGTTTCAAAGTAATTCAGGGTGGGCCTTTCCATTACAAAAAGGCACTGCTATTATTGTCAGATCTTTTTCTTTTTGAACTATTATGAAATTAAACAAGTGACCCACTGGGATCATAGAAATCTCGTGTTCTCACGGTTTCTCCCAGCTCAATTTGGGCTAGGCAGCAGCCTTACAGGCTACAGATTTGAGATTTATTAGTGTGCATCCTAGTTGCTGAGCTGGAAGTATTTTATGGGTAAATTCCAGATCTGTGGGCAGGGTGAGACAAAGGTTTAGCACACTCTCCAGCTGAGGAAAATGGGTATTTGGCTAAGGAAGCTCAAGGGTACAGTGTAGGATGCACCTATCACACAGGTGTAACTGTGTAGAATATACCATTAGTATTGATGCCGCAGAACAGACCTGAAGAAATGAATTTAGGTGCACCAGTTTGTGACCAGCAGTTGCTACATTACAGCTATGAGGGAAGAACAAAAGCCACTTGGCTCCTCAGAATCAGTTCAGATAGAGGAATTTCTGCTCAATTTATTTATAATGTGCGCGGCAAGCTTAGACAGGTTCACTCCTGCATGTTTGCCTCAACATAGTTACAGGAAGAAATTTACACTTATGATCATGTGTAGTTCAAGTGTAGTACAAGCAATTCTGGACACTGCAATGTGCACTGATCAGCAGCTTAATGATAAATGTCTTATTTTTATAATACTGATGAACTTAAGGTGCAGGAGGAAGTGGTGAAACCAACAGTAACTCTATTATGGGAGGAAGGCCACAGAAAGGCATTACATTAAGTTGCATGAAGCCTTCCAAAGCTTACTTAAGTGGAGTGGAGAATACGTATTATGAAGTATGATAGGTAATACTGAACTGTTTCACTAACTGTATAATGCTTCTTGGCAAAGCATTTTGAAGACTGCTTTCAAAATGAAATTCCCCCACACATGGTTATCCGTGATTTCCATGCAAAGTAAGGTACTGTAGTCAAACAAAATTGTAAAAAGACTTTAAGCTTTGTTTCTGCAGGGAAGGAAATGGCATCAGTAGCAACTGAAAAAAATCAATTAATATTTATTTATAAATCCTGATCCTATAGAATAGTGTGAACTTTGATTACAAATACCATTTTAAAGGTATGTATCTATAGCAGAGATTTCTCATAAACCACTTCCTTAAAATACTTGCCTTTAAAAAAATAAGAGTCCGAAATGCATTATGGTGGAATTCAAAAGGTGTGCTAGTTAATGACTGTAAAAAATAACTTTGAAAAGGATTTAAACATGAAGTGTATATAACAGATTTCAGCATCGGATGCTTATAATAAACTTCAAATTATGTTTTAAGAGCAGGGAGATTTCACAGACAGGCTTAATGTAATATGGCATCACTGTGTCTCCAGCAGAGCATAACTCCCCTCTGAAGGTCATACATCCTGTCCTCTTTGCTGGTTCCCTGTAGTTGGGCACAGAACTTGCAACATATGCTTCAATGCTTAGGTTATTTTAAAGGAGTACAGCCAAAGCTGTCACACACCCAATAATGAAAGGAACAGAACCATGCACTCTTCCTTGGTGATAACACCAGCTTAAAGATGTCCCAGTCTCACCTGCTCATTCCCTCCCCAAATAGCTCTTGCCCTTATTTCTGCAGGAACAAACATCTGTAGAATCACCCAGTGAACCAGATTCATTAACTGATGCAGGGTGAATAGAGATAGGTTTAAGTTTTTACTCTTGGGGTTTTCTTTTTTTCTTTCTTTTAGAACTAGTTGCTAGTTTAAATTTCCACCATGCTTTCACAAACAACTGAGCCAGCAGAAGAAAATGAGCAATTCACAGGCAGGGCACAAACTCCTTGTGCCAGCTACACCACTGAGAAAAAGGTACGAGGAACTATGACCCGAGTGTCCCATGCAGAGAGGATAAGCCTATTATTTACACCGAGAAGCATCACTCTCTCAGCTATAGCTTCATGTGCATTTAAGCCAGTACAGCCACTGGGAAGAAGAAAAAAACAAACTGTTTCTGCACTTGTGGCTGCCCTTGGCTATTCATTTCTATGCTTGCATCACCTTCTCAGGTGCCACCACAGCCTTCGTTGTATGGCTCTGTGGTCAACTACAGTGGCAACTGACCTCGGGTCACCTTTTTGCTAAGCTGTTTTCCAGCCAGGTCAGATTCCTCATCTCACTCACTGCACAGCCACACATGTCTGTGCCTGCATAGCAGGAGGTACAGCCCCCTCTCTCCTTTTTAACCTCCTCAAGCCCCTAGAAGAGCTACCTTACCTTGAACACTTGCAAAACTACAGCCCTATGTGAAAAGGCAAGGAACTGCGGGGTTTGGGCTTTGTCCTCCCAACCTAGAGGACTGCATTATCACCAGAACAACTTATTTGCATTGAAAAATATACTTCAGTCTGTGATAAATGGAAATGGATACTCAAAGATTTACCACAAAACAAGCACAACAAGGTGAACCACAGGCAGGGGGTATAATGCCAACCTTCTTCAAACAAGTCACGTTGTAACTCCAGGAAGCTTGTCTCATTAGAACTCTATATTATTTCACTGAATAAAACCAACAAAACCAGAACATTTTTCTTCCCAAAGTATTTTTCTTCTTGTTAAAGAAAAAGATAAATTAAAACAAAGTATCAGTGCAGCTAAGCTTCCTGTTGCTTTTAATTCCCTGTGACAGTAACCACATGCAAGTTTCCTACACAGAAATATATGGTTTGTTTTAAAACTAGCAATATTAGCATATAATAAACATTTTTTTCATACTGCATATTCATAAGGAGCAGAATTAAGGTTGATAATGCAACCTGCACTTTCACATCCTTCACTGCTTTCTGTGCAACAGGAACATTATGAGTTGCTTTTCTGAGTTTTGTTTTTACACAGTATTATAAATATTTCATTTTTCAAGGGAAGAAGAAAGTATTACATATAATACATCTTGCAAAACATTCTCTTATGGCAGCAGATCTTCATAAGAACTGCGTCTCCATTCATTGTGCTCCTATTAAAGTTAACTGTAATCTATTTATTATATCATTAAACTTAATATATTGTAAGATGAATTCTATTTATAGATGCAATAATAGCTGTGCTAATCACTCAAGTTCACATTGAACTAGGCTGTGCTTCTGAGTCACAGCAGCAGTTGCTTCAGAGACCAAATGACATTCCTAAATTTCCTGAAGCAATGACCTTGCCTGTTACGCACTGGACAAGCCCAAGTGGCCCCACAGAGCAGCCCCTGCAAGCTGCTGGCTCCCACACTTGCACTGTGGAGGAAGGTGGCACCACACATCCCATCCACTCTCCTCCCTTGGCCCACTCTTCTCCCAGATATCTGTACACACCACTGAAGTCAAGGGCAGTGGCTGCCACACCACACCAGCAACCAGAGCCCATCCGGGTGCAGGGTTGTGTCGGCACAATATGAAGATAGCAGTCACTGCCTGGGGTCTTTTTAAAATAATTTTACTTTATATTCTTATTATAGTCATTTCACAGATTCTGGATGTGACAGTAGTCCATGAAGTTAGAAAACCATGCATAGAGACTGTTCTTAGGCACACAAAGCACAAGCCCGTCTTGCTGATCAACAGATGACAAACATCATACAAAAAAAAATTACTAGGGATCAGTTCCCTTTTTCAGTATTTCAACCAGAGAGATGAGTTGTTTTGTTTATATTGACAAGAACGTTTCCAAACTGGACAAGTGTGCATTTCTGCCTTTGAACACCAAAGTTCAAAAACTGTTTTCACCCAAATATAAGCAGGTTGGCAAATCACCTTTGTAGAAAAAAAGAAATGTGTGTTTGTACTTGGAAGGCTTAGCAAAAATGTCTGTTCTTTGCACTGAATACAAATGGAGGACTGGTAACTACTGCTGTTTTTTTCAAAGTTTTTCTTCTTTTTTTTTGAGATACCTTAATTTTAATTGCCAAGAGAAGTGCTTGTTTATCTGGCATAATCTATACAAGCTTATTTACAAAATAGTTTCTGTTGTAATTTGTGGTAAATGAGAATGAGAAGGGGTTAGTTGTGAGTCTTTAGGCTACAGACAGAAGAATTCCTGGAATTACAGATTAAACCAGAAGGATTTAGGAAGAATGTAAAGAAAAAACTATTAAAAATGTCAAACCTCTTTTCCTACCTGTTTTACCTAAAGAGGGTATAAAGGTTACAAAACCAAGCATTCAAAAGAATTTGAAATGACGGGAATAAGATGCTTTTACTCCGAAAAAGCTGCTTAACAAGACAGCTTGTGCATGGTACATACTAAATAAGAGAGATTCTGTGGAAACAAACAGTGTCTGAGGCTGCGATTTATTATGCACCTGTGCACGTGCATCAAGTTTGCAAAGGCGAACATTCCAGTGTTTTAGGCATGGCATCCCGGCATCCATTTCATAACATCAAGGGAATTCACTCCATCATGTGGCAACACATTGACTTCCTGTCCAGCGTGCCAGTGACATGGAACACAGCCTGAGCCCCCATGTGATGCCCAACCACTGTGGGTAACCAGCAGTGAGGAACACAGCAGGATGCCACCTTTGGTGCAAAAGCTCTCAAGGACGGTGAAACGTGATATGCCAGGGCAGTTTGCTGGTAACAGAAGCGTAGGATCCTTGAGTCTCAACTTTGGAGACGCGATTGTTCTGCTGAAGGTGTACGAATTTCCCGGGCTCTCGCCATCTTTTCCTCCTTGTTTCTCTGTAAGCACCATCCCCAAGGTCCTCCATTCTCTTGCCCTTGCTTCCTATATCAATCTTCTGGCCCCGTATTTCCCCAGTAGTTTCTTCCTTCCTCCCCTCTCCACAGCATCATAGTCTAACGAGACTTATTGTACCACCTTCAAACTCCTTTCCTTTCCCATCCTTGACCATGTTTTCTCTCTCCCCGGAATTCAGGGGAAGCATTCTTCCATACAATGTTCAAGCATCTACAAGGCAGGGGGCATCTGGACAGCAGGACACAGAGTCACAGAATTATATAAAGGCCAGGGTTGGAAGGGACCTTCAAGATCATTTAGTCCCAACCTCCCCCACTGTGGTCTTCAATGCCACCCACTAGATCAGGTTGCTCAGGGCCTCATCCAACCTGGCCTTGAACAATTCCAGGGATGGGGCATCCATAACTTCTCTGAGCAACTTACTCCAGTGTCTCCCTAGCCCCTGGGTGAAGAATTTCTTCCAAACATCTAACCTAAATCTCTTTCAGTTTAAAACTGTTCCCCCTTGTCCTGGCATTACCTGCATGTACAAAAAGTGACTCTCCCTTGTTTTTATAAGCCTTCTTGAGGAACTGAAAGGCCACAGTGAAGTCTCCCTGCAGCTTTCTCATCTCCAGGCTGAATAACCCCAGCTCTCTCAGCCTGTCTTCAGAGAGGTGCTTTGGCCCCCTGATCATCTTCATGGCCTCCTCTGGACTTGCTCCAACAGGTCTATGTCTTTCTTGTGCTGAAGACCCCAGAGCTGAACACGGCACTACAGGTGGGGTCTCAACAGAGTGGAGTAGAGAAATGGAATCCCCTCCCTCGCCCTGCTGCCCACGGAGCTTTTGATGCAGTCCAGGACACAACTGGCCTTCTAGGCTGCAAGCACATTGCTAGCTCACATCCAGCTTTCTGTCCACCAGAACAACCATGTCCTCCTCTGTAGGGCTGCTCTTAACGAGATCTCCCAGTCTGTACTCACGTCTGGATTGCCTTGACTCAGGTGCAGCACCTTGCACTTGGACTCCCAGCCTCGAGAGGTTCTCATGGCCCCTCTTCCTAACCTTGCCCAGGTCCTTCTGGCTGGTATCCCATCCCTCTGTTGTGTCAACTGAGTTGCCAGCTCTGGTCAGCTCCTCTGTACCTAAGGTCAGTTTCTCTGGGAATCTCATCCACTAATCCTTTAAAGGACCTAAAGTTCACTTTTCTGGAGCTCACAGTCCTGACTTCGTGCTTTGTCAGGCCCATGTTCCTCAGAAACTCAAGTGGGGCATGGTTGCTACAGCCTAGGCTAGCTCCAATCTTAACCTGTCTAATGAGTTCCTCTGCATCGGTGAGCACCAGGTCCAGTAATGCTTCTCCTTTGCTTTGTCTAATAGCTGCACCAGCAAGTTATCTAGAGAATATTTGGTGTTTTCTCTGCCATTCTTGCCCACATCTGCAGAGCAGCTGGAAGCAGCCACTACAGGGAAGATGCAGTTCTGCCTACATTGCCTTTGGCTACAGAATGCTTGGTGAGTCCCGGGTCAGTCAGGTCAGTCTGATCAGCACTATGCCCTGTTAGGACACAGACTCCTTGTAGCCCAGAGTGTGTCTGGTACATGGAAATGGTCATTTTCCCATGACACACGCTCTGCCCTAGCATTAAGTGGCAGTGGTGATTATAAAAGGGAAAATTGCACATTCTACCTGCTTGAACCAGCATCCTTTTCTCATCCAACCCATACCTAAGGCAGAGCACAGAGAAGGGGATTTACTCCTTTTCCATGAACCCTTATGATTTATTGCCATGACAACTCTCTCCTCTCCAGAGGCCTGGAGGAGCCCTGTGAGCTGGTTTCTCCTGAGTACATTCTTCCTGCAATGGAGGATGGATGCCAAACCTTTGCAGAGCAGAAAGGAATGCCAGGCATCCCAGGGTCACACCAGATGCTTTGAAGGCTTGCTAACCCACTGTCATTAACCTTATGCTGTGCAATTGCATGTCAAAATGGGCTACAGGCAGAGCAAGCAGGCCAGCAAACCTGCCCCATCTAAAAACACTTCCCTGAACAGGTGCTTCCAGTCTAGAAACCACATAGCATGCTTGCCTGTCTCTCACAAGAGAGACAGCAGTGCATAACTTTGGGTAATCAGTACCTCATCCAGATGAGAGGGATCACAATTGCTAATGATTTTTTAACACTGAATTTAGCTTTACCAGCACAACTCTTTGTAATAGATGTTTCACTGAATTCAAGAAGTACGAAATAGGTGGCACCTTTCACAGTGTTTCAGAGGTATTTTCAAACACTGCTAGCTGTGCAAAACCTAAGAACTACAGCATGAAAAAAGAAAATGACCATACCTATCCACTGTTATGTCCAAGCTTCTTTTAGGAAAGCATTTTGTTCAATAAAAGCTTATGCTTCCTTTACAAAGCTATAACATTTCTACTTGAATTAAGAAAACTACATGTCAGAAACCAGTTTCTACCCTCAAGGAAAACTGCATGTTGCAATCTTCACATAACCTCAGACAGCACATATTTAACCATTTCTCTAAAAACTTCTATCAGCTTGCCAGATGAGTGTAATGGAACTGATTTGCTTCCTAAACCAATCCATTCACTGTGGGTTAAATAGCAAGACAGTTAACTAAACTCCTGGGTTTTGAAGCTTATAATTTCTTTATTTATAGACAGGATGGAGTAAATTAAAGATTTCAAAATTTCTTTGTTTGCTGTTCCATTCACTTGTAACCACAAAATTAGATGGCAACTGTGGTTTTAAAGTTTGTAAGTTTATGGAGACTCAATATTTCACAAATCCAATTATTTAAGGAAATGCAGTCCATCTAATGTTACTGATTTACCAATTAAATGCTACAAAGTAAAATGCCAAGGAATAGTCCATGTCACCAATGTGGTTGGTTGTACAGGGAAGTATCTGACTTTAAATTAAGAGGAAAAAATGTAGAACATTGCAGACTATTATTTGAAATTAGTACAGTAGAAGAGAGATTTAAGATTCTGTAATAAAGCCTGTGCAAATATATGTCCTAGTTCCTATTCCTTTTATTTTGCTGAAAGCAACTACTAAAGCTTGTTATTAGCTATAACACTGCCTAAGCAATGCCAGCAATGTTCCGACAAATCTCTTGGGATTTTTTTACCCACTTTCCTTTTATTATCATACTCTATCTCTAATATTCAATCAGTGCCAAAATGGTTTATGTATGCCAATCTTTCTCACAGAAATGGAAAAATATCCTGCTGTATGTCATAGGCCTGCTGATGTGACAGGGAGAGACTGAATGGAAGTGGGAAAGGGAAGCAAGAGGGAGGAGGATGAGAGCAACAGCCTGCAGTCTAGTATTTAGCAGAAGTCTCATTTTTTTTTGATCAGAAAGTTGGCAAAAAATCAAAGTGCAGACTAGCATTAGTTAGGTCCCTTTTAATTTAACCTTCAACACAAGCTTCACACATCATGTGGACTCTTCCCTTTAGTCTAATTTCAGACACAGAACAAACTTGTGCCTTGAAAACTGGCCAGACCTGAATCCCCATTTTACTACCCACCTTCAACAAAGCATGCTACGAGAGCCACTGACCAGATCATTTGCTGATGAACCTAAATTTCAATTTCTATGCAGTTATTTAAACACAGCCCAGTTGTTAGCTGAATTTCCCCACTGGGACAAGTTTGTACAATGTTCAATTTTGTCCCTTGTAAAATCATAGACAATGTTCAGGAATATTTGATTAAAAAGAAAATTCTGGGAAGAACTCATTTGCTACTTGTGTAAATATAGTTCCTCATTAAAATTTGATAACAACAGTCTTAATGGAATACTACAACCTCATTCATGCTTTTGAATAAAGTGATTTAAATTGGCATGAACACAGTTTAAATACACTTCTTCCCAGCTAACTGTTGGCAGCTTTTTAACGGCCTGCAGGGACAGGTATGACTCATGCCTGCTCTTCAAAAACTTTTTTAAAATGCAGACTTTTTTTCACTGGCCTATTGTGCTTTACAAGTAAACTGAAAGAGCCTAAAATTAGAAGGCAGACCACTATCACCAGAGGGATTAGGAACTCCTACACTATGCTGATTACGAAAGCTGAATTGGTTGACCTGTACTAGGGACTCTTTTATT
>VYZR01073276.1:0-21457 GCA_013400675.1 Oxylabes madagascariensis | reverse complement strand
GGCAGGAAGAGCAGCCCTGGGAGAGGCTGGCACATCCCACCTATGGAGATGTTCCAGGAGCCCTTGGTGGCTCCCCGTGCACCCTGTGGTGCTCGTGGCTGGGACAGGAGGCAAATTAAAGCAGCTGAGGGTGCGTGTCCTGGTGTCACCCCTGGCCAGCTCTGCACCAGCCTGACCCGTGCTGGCTGCCTGTGGCCTGTGCCATTCCCTCCCAGCTGTGCAGCTCCCGGGTGATGCTCCTGGGCACAAATTCTTGGATCTTGAGCCTCATTTTGAACCCGTTTGTGCCTCTCTTGCGCTCTCACCAGAGGGCACTGCACAACACGTCGCAGCCTAATAAATAACCTCTTAACCTGCTTAGCTGCTTTATGCTCAGTGGCATGTTTTACAACGTTACCTGGAGTCCTTGAATGCTGGTTCCCATGGCAACCTGATATAGCATTTTTATTCTTTATTACTATCACTGTTTTATTGCTGCCTTGTTCAAATGCGCTGTCATCTTTATTTTGCCTTGGTGTGTGCGTGCGAGCCACAAATCTGTTTCTCAAAATTATATTATTAAACCATTTAGCGAATTTAGAAAAAGGGTGATGATCTGTCACTGTCGATTTAATATTAAATGGAGAAGCACGCCATAAATGGAAACAAGCTAGAAAGAAAAATAAACTAGCAACTCAGATATTGATACAGACAGCTTAGGATGTTTAATGGAGGTGCAAATAGTTGGGTAAAAGCAAATTAATAGAAGAAATGCAGCTTCTGTAAGGGAATGTAATAGTCCTATTTTGCATGAGAAGGCAAATTGACAGTGTCCAGATGTTCTTAGGAGTGGAGTTTGGCCAAAGATTGTAATGGGAGCATGGACCTCAATTGTTTTAAGATGAAGCTGAAAACATTCAGAGAAGCTGTATGGCCCAGTGGGGAACAGCCAGAAATTAAGCTGGTGGTATGGATCAGGTTGTGGATAACTCATTGTTTGCACCATACTTACGCTCTGTTAATCCTATGGCTGATGTCTCCTGCTTCTCTGCAAGGGTCAAGGAAGATTTCTTCTGGGTGATAACTGGGCTTCAGGAGTAGGGGCAGGAGAATGACCTCTGCTGAAGGATGAGGTGGAGCTGGAGATGGGGTGCAGGTCCTCCCAGGGATGCTCAGTGTGAAGTTGCAAAAGTCAACCATTGATTGACGGGTTTGGTGTTGGGGAGGATGGTGGGATTAACACAGACCTGGGTGGAGTTTCCTTCTCAGTGCAGGGCACAGAGTTTATCTGCTGGGGGGTTGTTTGAGGTAGCTGTGCTTCCTGTGGGACCAGCCCCGCTGCAGCCTGGCTGGTGGGGCTCCTTGGGGCCGGTTAACCACAGCTGACAGCCGGAGGGGTTTTTGTGCAGGGCAAAGACTGCGCTGGTGGGAACGGCAAAGCAAACAGAGCTGAGGGCAGGGTGATGCTGTGCACACAGGAGCCAGCTGGCAAACCCCAGATAACAGATATCTTCCCAAGCACATGTTAGGAGCAGTGCTGCTTTCAATGGCTGCCTTGTACATGCTGTCGTCTTCCCATCCTGCTCAGAGTATTAGGGGGCTGCTGTAAAAATATTTGTTCTCTCTGAGCTCCTCTGTCTAAGTCACTCTTTCCTATCGACTGCTACTGTGAGCGAGGCACGGCTGCAGGATATAAGTATCCCCTGTGCAGAGAGAGGATGTTGAAAGGACTGGGGTCAGGGCTGACTCCTCCAGGGTGATCTCCCGTATCTGAGGAATGGAGAGGCATCATTTGGAAAGGTATAAATTATCTAGGACAGCACATAGAATTTTACAACCTGTACTTAAATCCTTCATTATATCTTCTGCCAGCAGCAAGGCGGATTCTGCAGCCTTTTCTAAGGACACTGAGCTGAAGATTCAGGTGCTTTGGAGGATGTGTTTTCTGTCCTTCCAGAAAAATCTGAGGTTTTATTTTTTTTTAAATTCCCCTCCCTTTATTCTTTGCCAGTTCCTCTATTTTGGGGTGATGCTTTATAGCAGGACAGGTTTGGCTGTGATACTTTGGCAAGAAAATTTCTTCTAAGTGCTTTAAGTACACCCTTGTTCATCTCCAGAACCCAAAGCAGAACAGATGCAAACTGATCTGTAACTGGAATTCAGTCCTTGGGAGATTTGGGAAATGAGTCCACATGGGCAGAATAGTCTTTCTAAAACAAAAACATTTCTGGGTTGCCAGACTGCTGATTATTAAGAAGGAAAGTAGGGAGAGCAGCATGGGGAAGACAATGAGTTTTGGGGAAGTGGATTTCAGTCTGCTCAGAGGCGCAGTCTTGGCAAGCTGCTCCGAGTGAAGAGGAAGTTTGGGAGAGTTAAAGGTTTCTTGGAGAAGCAAATTCAATGCACAAGTAGAACTCCCTTAATGGAGAGGACAGATGGGAAACATAGTAAGAGATTGCTTCAGCTAAATCACGGGGTCTTTAATGACCTGAAACTCAAAAGCAACATAAAAATATTGGAGAGTAGGTAGAACTATTGAGAATAATTTCATCGTGAACATGCAAAGAAAATTGAGAAGCCAAGGTCCAAATGAGCCACAATTGGCAAAAGACAAAAAGGGCAGCCAGAGGGGTTTCTATGAATGTGTTTGCAGCAAGAACTGGGCCAGGGAATGAGTTAGTCTGCTGCTCAGTGGAAAGGAAAAGCTCTCAGAAGATGGAAGTGAGAAAGCAGAAGTACCAAATGACTTTTTTATTCCTTCTGTTCTTCCTGAGAGGGTCAGCTGCAGCCAGCATGCTCTCAGAAAAGAGGGAAAGAATAGATTTGAATGCTTAGCAGAGCCTGGAGGAATTCAGCTCCAGATAGTTAGAAAACTGGCTTAAGTGATTTCAGTGCCATTAGTGATAATCTTTGAAAATCTGTGGAGGACAAATGAGGCTTGAGAAGACTGTAGAAAAGAAAATTTAATGAGATATCTTTCAAAAAGGGAGAAAGGGAGGAGCTGTGGGCTGGGAAGCCTGTAATGCCTAGGGAATATTTTTCAGGGAAGTATGATAAAGATGATGAAGTTGTTTCTAGGCACGTAGAAGGCAGCAGTCCCTGGAAGAGGTGGAGCTCCCTCAGCAGTCTCCATCTCCGTTAACACTTGGAAGACACACTGGTGATCACACTTATTCTGCAGGTCATGCCAAGCTGAGACAGGTACAAGCACAGCCAAGTTCAGGACTAGGATTCAGGGGATCTGAGATAATAGAAAAGCTCTGAAAAAAGTGGGTTCCAGCTTAGCAGTGCTAAGCAAAGAAGGAATGATCTGTAAAAGACCAGAAGTGATCACGTACCTCTTCTACCAGAAATGATAAAATTAAGTGTCAGTGGACTGTTTGGGGTTTACAGGAGCTTGATCACTAAATGCCCTGGGATCTCCAATGACATCTTTCTGTAGGGGGGGGAAAAAGTCACCAGGAAATAGAAATATGGTTTCCTATAAAATACTCAAAGCATTTTTTTCCCTTTATTCCGTTCTGGTGGTGGGTGCAGTGCGTTTCATTCCGAACATCACCATTCAGGGGAGGATACAGGCTGTCAGAAGAGACATTAGGAGAAATTTGCAGCATGAGGGTTAGTTCAGCCTGGGGACTGGCTTCCCTGGGGAGACTGCAGCTGCAAGAGCCCCCTCAGGTGATATTTCAGCTCAAGATAAGAGTGATTTATTTATTGTTTTTTAAATCATTCTTCTACCTCATAGCAGAAAAGCTGAGAGATTTATTCATGTTCAGGGAGTAGTCATGGTAAGTAAATGAAAATAGAGAATTCCAACCTAATTGGCAAAAAAAGAGGCTTTTTTGGCCATGCAAGTTATCATAAGACACAAGCTTTTGGGCATCTCATGAAAAGGCTGTGTTCCTGGACACTGCTTTTTCCTTTCTTTTTATTTTTACCCCCAGGTAGCCCAGCTGGATAATAACAGTAATAAAGCTCCTACTTCTTGTGACTTTGACTTGCCTGGGATCCTTGAATTGTTGCAGTTGAAACATAACAAAACTGTAAAATGTTTTGTTGTGTTCTTGTGTACAAAAGCGGAATTTTCTGATTTTATACGGTGGGTTAGTGAGAGAGATCCCTGATTTAAATACTGCTGGTTTGCATGAAATGCTAAAGCATGGTGCCTGGAAATTCCTTGGTTCGTTGTTGATTTTTCATATCTCCTGTCTAGCTCTAAGGGTGCCTAAAGACCTATAAAAACATAAAACCCGAATAGACAGAAATTAATACCAAGTTCTTCAAAAGGGAAATGGAGACTATAAGTGGTGTCTGGGGTGACATCAACATTTGGATTCCCCTCTTTCAGTCTGAAATCAGGCTTAGGATGGAGATGAAATGGCATCCAAGAGTTTTCATGACAGGAAGAGTCTTCAGACATCAGAAGACTCTTTAATTATGGGCAGAGTGATTCATTCAGTGGTCGGCATCTGTATCTCATTAAAGTCTGAAATCCTTCACTGTTTCTCCTTTAAATATGAAGGTATCCCTGTTTTATCTTTTTTGGCTTAGCAGAGCTATATTTTATGTCAGGTCAGTGCAGTGTACCATTGGAGCGAGCCTGAGTTATGTGCAGATTATTTAATGCTGAAAATGTTGAGCAAATGTAATTCACCTGTGCTGCTTTCTTCAGAATCTTTTCTCCTTCAGCAACCAAGCACAGCAGAAAAGCAGCTTGAAATTGAATTGGAGGATTAATTTCAAATTATTTGGGGAATGGGAGTTACCAATGAAAATAAAATATTCTTTGTGTTTATTCCTGCTGAGCCCTAATCAACAAGTAAGGATTTTCCTGGAGCAAACTCTGTCAGTGAGCCCAACCCAACTCCTGCTCAAGATGATGGAAGGAAAAAAATCTCCCATGGACTTCAATGGGAGCAGCCTGCTTTGAACTAACTTTTATTGTGGTGGGGAAATATGCATTCTGTCTGCAAGAGCTTGACCATAAATACCTGTGCAGATGAACACAGCTGCATCTCAGTACAAGTAGGGTGGAGTGCATGAGGGTCAGGCAAGATAATCACAGGTGAAAGCTTTTTGTTGCACCTTCCTTTCCCCCATGCCACCAGAAAACTACAAGGTATATTTTGGATCAACAAAGGAGGACTTTTCAGGCTAAAAATTATAACTTGCCAGAATTTCTCAATTTTTTTCCACCATCTTGCTGTGATTAATTGTAGATTTTGGAAAATGAGATGTGTGCACACGTAGAATTTTACAACCAAGTAGAAGCAAAAATGAGTTTTCTTACATGAGTCGTGATTAGTGCAGGGGCTTTCTACTCTACTGCCTCTTTCCAAAATGCATTAAGGCTGTCAGATGTAAATTGGGGGCATCAAAGCACTTTCTGCATAGGGTTATGAGCTGGTCTGTAGTGCAGCTTGCTCTGAATTTTCCCAATGTGTCCGGTGCCAAGCACAAATTGCATTTTAAAAGCAATGTTTTGTTTGGCCACCATGTATTAATCTAACTGCATTCAGCAGCTGTGTGGTTAAATTCTAGTTTGCCAGTTGGCTTTAGGGTTTAAAAGGGAAACACAGCAGCAACAGGTTTCTCAGCCTTGCCTGTGATAAAGTGGTGCTGGAAAGAGTGGGAGAGGAGAGAGTCTGGAGATGCCTTAATTCATCAAGGGCGAGCTCTGAGCCACGCAGGCGTTTGTTGCTCTTCGGTGGGTGTTATGATCTGCCCAGAAATACCGAAAAGAGGGAGACCTAGGTGGAAAGTTGGGACAAAAATATATAAGGAGCTGGAAAGAGGGCTGACTGCCAAAATCTGTGGTGTTACAGTTGGCCCCCAGCTTTGCTCCTTGCTTGTCTTGGCGCTGTAGTTGCAAGACAAATATATTTGTTTTACTGTTGTTCATGAAATCTGGCTGGCTGCGGAGTGATGGTGCTGAGCAGCGGGGAGACTTCATCTCGTGAGTCATCTGTGAATGGGGAGCCAGGATGGAGGTGATGATTTGGGTCATGCAGGCTGGGAGGTGGGGGTTTGATGCTCTCTTTCATAAGCACTTCAGCAGTAAGAAATGGCCCCGGGCTGAAGCCTTCTCTCCTGCAGGCTGGAGCAGCAATACTCTGCTGGAGTGGGGCTGTCTGGTCAGGGAGGGAATGTGGGATGAACCAGGAGCAGTTTCCTGCTGTCCCAAGAGGGAGCAGGTGGGGGGGGGGAGTGAGGGAGAATCATCGGTGGTTACAGCATCCTGATTCAGGAGATTAAGTCTCCTTGAAGCAGCAAAGAGCCGAATTCAGTCTCCAAGCCCTGTTCTTTATCTGTGTAACAGAAATCACCTCAATGCCCAGCTCGACAGAGCACTGAGGATAAATCCACTGAGGACTCTGAAGTGCTCAGATAAATACCTATGAGAGCACAGGGAGGCATTTGTGCTTGTATGGGGGATAAGTGCTTTATTAGTAATGACCCAGAAAGGACAGAGCTACTTGCAGGTGTAGTAAGCACAAGCAAGTACCTCCTATAGTCGACAGGCTCTTGGTATAAATCATTTGTGGAATAAATGACAAAAGAGAATTCATGCTTCCTAGAGGAGAAGGGAAAAAGTCTCTGCTGAGTTTAATAAAAATGAAAATTTGGTAATGGATAATACAAGTCTAGAGAGGGTCACAGTCTGCTTGACAGGAGCTGTAAGGTCACAGATTAAGTAGGTGCCCAAGTCAGTTGCAGCAATATACAGGAGATTATTGAAGGAAGGTGCATCCTGGGAATCTCTCCCACAGCACAGCAAGATCTGGAGTAGCTGTGACTGTGGTTTTCCACAGCAAAATTCAAAGCTATTACTGCAGAAAACAGCTAATTGTCTATTTGATATCATACCTTCTAAACAACTAGGTTGGGTTCCAGCCTCATCCTCCTTTGAATTTTGGAAGATCCCTGTCGAACAGGGCAGGCAGAGCTTGCCCTTTGCCGTGCTTCCACCGCGGTCCCATCTCACAGGGAGAGGGGTCTCCAGCTCCCTCCCCGATGCTTCTGGCCACACATTCCCTCTCCCTCAGCCAACAGTGTAAGTGCTCATAGCTGCTGGAGAGAGCACAACCAGCCAAAAGCTAACGTGATGAGAAAAAAAATTACTTTTTTTTTGGGCTAATTTCCTGAATTGTCTCACCACTTAGTCATAAAGGTACCGGGTGCAAGAGAGAAGGTGGGAACATGTGGCTGGGGGCAAAGAGAGGAGTGGGAATAGCTTGTAACTCACATCACCTAAAGCTGCCGTGGGACTGTCCCGTCTGGGCTGTTACAGCCCTGTCTCCTTGGAATGGAAGAAGTGCATCAGGCCGGGGTGAGGTGTTCCTCTGGCGTGTGGCAGCCTGGTGCTGCTCTGTCGGACCCCTCCCCGTGTTCTTCCCATGCCTGCTGCAGGGAAGGAGCAGTGGAGGCAGCATCCTCCCCGTGGTCTTCCAAAAAAATTGGGTTGGCCGGGGAGCAGCAAGCAACTGCTGCTGCTCTGCGGTGGCCACAGCCTAGGAAAGATACAGAAATGTACCTGGGCAGGTTCCCTTTGTGGAAAAGCATGAATTTTAGCTCATTAAACCACCGAGGCTCCAAACGTTGTAAAGCCGGGGTCAGGAAGTAGCTGTAAATTGAGTGAGTGGAAAGGAAACCCAATTAGCTGCTTGTGGTTGTTCCGGAGCTCCTGCGTGGAGGTCATGCTGGTGTTCGTCACAGCAAAAGGCCCCCAGGTTGGTGCAGTTCATCTCAATCGATACAGGCTTTCACTCTCCTGCAGTCCTGCTCCCCAGCACTGCCTTGAACTGCAGGAAAAAAGTATTTGAAAGAAGTCTTCTCTTCTATATGGCTGGATTTTTGCTGTTATGGTAGTTCAGACTTCTCCTGTGAGTCTGATTCCTCCTGCTCTCCAGAATTCACATTCTTCAGGCATATAGCAACTCCTACCAGTTATTTTCCCCACAGTGATCACTGCAGAGCCAAGTTATACATCTCATGTTGTAGAAATTTTCTTTTAAAAATATGTTACTTCAGCTCCAGTAATAAGTGTTTGTTAGTTTGGGGTTTTTTTTCTTCCAACAGCTTTATTAGTGTCTAGAAGACTGGCCAATGTACAGAATTAAGATGTATTTAGGCTGGAGAGGTGCAGCTCTCTCCCTTTTCTGTGCAATGGTGACTTGTTTGTACCTAGCTAAAATGCTTACCCAGGCACCTCACTTCATCATGCTGCCTACTCTTGCCTAGTTTGCTGTTTTTCCTCACCACCCTGGACAACTGTGTGTGCCAGATGCACTCCTGGTTCTTGAGACACAAAGCCATGACCAGCAGTGTAACTGTGCTGGGAAGACACTTGCTGGCCTGGTCGTCCCTCAGCTAAGCCCAGGGGTTTGTAATTCAAGAATGAAACTTTCACTATTACCCTGAAAACAGAAGCATAAAAGGAATTAATTTGGAAAGAGCTTCATGTAAAATGTTTGTATGCCATCCTGCTGCCAAGATACCTTGCCAGCTGGGTGGTAGTAGCATGGGGCTTAACTTCTCTCTGTATGCCAACAGGATGACTTAACCTATCCTCTTTATCCCTGAACAAAAGGAAAAGCTGATGATTTGAACAGATGTTTTGCAAATTAGGAGCTGGCTCGTGGTGCAGCAGGGGAGTGGTGTGGTGTTTGAACCCAGCTTTGTCATTTGCCCCTGGTGCTTCCTGTCTGTGCCCCCCCATTTTATGCCTAGCCAGGTCTTTTTCCTAAAGACAGAGATCACAGATTGCCAAAAGGAGAGACATTCGGGGCAGGAAAAGCTGGCAGCTTGTGCCTTCTCTGTTTTGCTGTCAGGAGAAGCAGCAGCACAGCCCTGGGGGTGGCAGTGGCAGAAGTGTCTCGATGCTAATGCTGGGAAGGCAGCAGCAGAGAGCAGGAAGGGCTGGAGATGTTTAGGACTGGAATTGCAGTGTGCCTGGACAGGGGGTGATACGGGAAGGGTTTGGATATGCAGTGATGAGTGAGAATCACAGCCTGCCAAGCTGGTTGTGGTGGCTGGAATGGCTCATTCCCCAGAGGAAGCCTGGGCTCTCCCAGGCCTCCTTAATCCAAAGGAATGGCAGCAATTTAGCAACATCATTTTCTGAGTACACGTAGTTAAAGTGGTGCAGTCCCTTAGCATGAACACTCAAATTGCTTTAGGAGTGGCTGAGATAGATCAAATGTATTGGAACCAGCTAATTTGAGAGTGTCCATGCAACGGGCTTACACCAATTTAACATCATCAATTTCAATGCCAGTAGCTGCATTAGTGCAGTGTTTGCAGGCTAACAGGGACAGCAACTAGGAAATGGCCTGAAGAGGTTTTTTTCACTCAAAAAGTGTGCAAAGCTACTAAAATTAATGAAACCTTTGTGGTTTTATTCATAGCAGAAACTTTGATATGATCTCAAAGGGACTTGATCTTTCTGGGGACAGAAGGGATATTGTTTTCTTAGTTTTTATGGAAGGAATAGTGGAAGTGCATGATTTCCATATTTTATGCTTGTATCTCCTAAAATCTTTCAGAAACACGCTCCCAAAAATGCAAATTTTAAGACACTGGCAGATAGATGAGGGTCTGCATGACAGTCAGGTGTCCCAGCATGTGGCATTATAGTCAAAAATGAAAAATTAAGTCTAATTTTTCTGCACACGAGTGGTTGGCGTCCCTCGAGGTTGTTATCGTGCCTAACTAAAGTTGGTTCTTTATGCAATATATTTCTTCCTACACTTGAGAGATCTCTTCCCATCCTCCCGCTGCTCTGTGGTGTTACTGCGCTTCCCCAGCTACAATTAAAATGTTGACACCTGGCTTGGCTCTGCAGATTAGGATTTGATTTTCTGTAATTATATGTTATCGCTCACATTCAGTAGCAATTTTGCCTTCTGTACAGTATGATAACACTTATTAATTCAATAAAAGAAATCAATTCACAGGCAATTTCCAAATGTAACACCTTGGTAACTGAGTACTAACCAATCAGATTATGCATCTGACATTGTGCCTTGTCATTTAATCAGTAATGGGTGATTGCAAAAGCAGATATATGTCAGATGTTAATTACGAGTAACGCAGTTTGGGACCATAATGTTAGCAGTGCCTGTTTTGTTAGGATGCTGTGCTGAATATAGCTAATATTTGACTTGCACTTAAGTATTATTTACAGTAAATGGAATGATAAGGATATTTATTCTGTCTCTGTGTTCTGACAGATGTATTAAATTTTCTTTTTAATCAGTGGAACACCGAGTGTTAATGGACTGCCGCACCATGCATGTGTGTGTGGGATGTGGAGGTGGGTTTGTTTATAGTGAACGTGCTCCATCTTATCTTTTAGAAAGTTATACAGTCTTGCTTTCCTGTGGCTTTTTTATCTTTTTGAAGTGTTTTACTTGGCATCTGCCAATCAACTCTTTTCATCAGATTATTGTTACATTATGGAAAAATACCTGTGAAAGCTGTGGGTGTGCACCACCTCAGAACCTGCCGAGACCCTCCTGCCTCTCCCTCCTGCCCCTTACAACAGGTACCAGGTGAAATGTGTTCTCCTTCAGTCCTGGAGAGAATTAACAGTGGGCAGGTGACTGGAGTCACCATTTTCACCTGCCATTTTACCCCTTTTGCTTTCACTCCATTTACACCTGATGTTTTCTCCCCTTCAGGATGTCTTCAGGCTCAGACGTGGTTGTTCATAAGGCTTAAACTGAGCCTTGTTGTCCTCCTGGGTCTGTTGATTGTGACTCAACCTTGTCTGTCCTGATCTTCAGCTGCCTGATGGGCTCTCAGTGCCACCCACTCTGCTTTCATGGGTGATCAAAGACACACAGGACCTGGCCCTTTAGTTTTTGTGTCCTCACTTCAAAGACCCATTTGTTCTGTGTGATTAGGACCTATTAGTCCACTTAAATCAAGATGAGAACAGGTGAAACATGCCCCAAACCGACATTTCAGCTTAGCCAAGTGTTACCATGCTGACACAACCTTCCTTTCTGTTTTGTAATTAAGTTAGAGCCAAGGCCACCAGCAATTGAACTCTACAAAGCAAATATATAAGATGCAAGGAATCTCCAATAAAGTTGTAAACTTCAATTAGGTGGCACCAGCCCAGGGTCCTGAGGTTCCATTGGATGCTTACCTAATTTTATTATAACAGCAGCATTCTAAACAAGCAGCTCTGAGGTACAGTCTATTAATTTACAACTCTGCATGTTCATTAAATCTTGCAAACTGGCATCAGTGGCTTTTTTTTAGCAACTTATTTATTGAAAGAGGGAGGCATATTCAATGTTAGATCACTTACATTTTCTGTTCAGTAAACCACTATCATTCAGAGTTTGCCTAAAATGAGGCGTTTCATACAAGTTGGGGTAAATTTTCCTGTTGAAGTGATTTGCTGATGGTTGATAAAGCAGCATGAAGCTTTTAAAACCATTTCCTGTGAAATTCCAACAGAAGTTTCTCTTCTGCCTCAAGATATCATTATTTTCAGGGAGGTGAAAGCATTGCAGATGGAGATGGCAATACATTTTTCAGCCATAGCCTGTTTTCCCCTCTCTCCATTTTACATACGGACAATGTAATGTTAATTTCTCTATTTTTATTTTTTATCAATCATCCTTAGAGAAGGAGAAGATCCTTCAAAATAATGCTCTTCTATGTAATCCTCTCTGTTGTGATGATGAGCACTTGTTTTGGCTTCTCTTTTCATTACTGTCCCTCTGGAATTGAAGCAGTCAGTGATGTAAGCAGGGCTCTGACAACTCAGATCCTGATGTGTGAATCTTGGCTTATTACTTCACTTTGGCTTTTTGGAACTTCTAAGGAAGCAGAGTATTTTAAATGGGCATGCCAGTAATGAATCAATTTGATATTTTTCAATAACTAATGAGGAGAGCGCCTAAACCTTGTAAACGGTCAGTTTTTGAAATATCTCGTTGCACGGAGTTTAGAAAATACCTTGTCCCTTCAAGAGGTCTTACTGTGCTAAATATGTATTTCTGTAATGAGAGATAATTATGGTCTTAATTCTTCTATGAAAAAGAACAACCTAAACTATTTTATCATGAGAATTTGCATTTCTAGTTTGCATCTTATGCAAGTTTTCTCAGTGTCCTTAAGCCAGTGAAAAAAGATTTCTTCCTTCCCTGAACCTGGGCCTGGGGAGCAAAGTATGACCCTGGTGTTTCCTGGCAGAGTGTAACTGATAGATAAATTGATACTAGAAATAATGTGGAACCACTGAAATTAGGTCAAGCTGCTGGTTTGTCTGTGATACGAGAGACTGCTGTGTATCCTTTAAAAAAGGATTTATAATGGGATTCTCTGCATGTTTGTGCATATTGAAGGAGAAGCAGATCGTGGGCTGTGGGGTTTGATCAAGCTGGGACAGAGCAGTGATTTTTAAAAGGCAATGCTGGCAGAAGCAGTGAAAATTTTATGAATGCACAAGTAACCTCATGTCACACAGGGATTATTCCTTTAATGTGTTTATGCCTTTATCAAGGATGGGATGGCTTTGTTGCCTAGCTATATAGCATTAACTTGCTACTATCTGAGAAATAATACCCATTAGTAAGTTCTGACTTAGGTATTTATTTCCCGTGTTCCTTATCTGGTATAAGTTGATATAAATCCTTCTCCTGACAAATCAGAACATGGATGAGTTTCCTCTGGCAAGAAGTGATATTGCAGCTCGTCCTTTAGCTCTCAGGCCTCACGGGTTTCACATCAGTGGTTTGACCTCTTCCCATTCTGAGGATACCCTGAGCACTGCTATCTGTAGAGATGCACGATGACAGAGTAATCATACTTGGTGCTGAAGATTACAGTGCTTTTGGCAGTCTCAGATAAACTCAGCCTCACAAGCTGAGCATAATGACATTATGTAGAACTGAATTCTATTTAGGGAAAAAAAAAAAAAAAAAAAAAAAANNNAAAAAAAAAAAAAAAAAAAAAAAGAAGGGAGGGCGATAGAGGAGATGAATGTGCCTGATGTCAGAGCTGGGGTAGAACTTGACTCTGCCGTGTTTGCCAGCCCCTGTGCTGTCCTGGCTGCTGGACAGGCGGCTTGTGTTTTGCTGGATAAGCAGATGTCCTGGAGAATTAGGGATTGCTGTCGCAGGCCTGATGGCAAGAGTCCAATCTGCTCTTTGACATGGAGGCTTTGCCTCTATTATCTGTCCATATGTGTATTTTCCTGCCCAGGGATTCCATGGAAGTGAGTGCTAGACACTGGGATGAGTGAGCCTCCTCAAGGTCACCCTGCTCTGTGCATTGCACTGCCACTCACAACCGGGCACCAGTCAGGCCTTCATGGAGCTGTGGTGAAAAAAACAAGATCACAGAGCTGGGAGTCTTCACCCAGCAGGACCTAGACATGCCAGTGAAACTGCAACTCAGAGACATTTAAAATGCACTTTTAAGTACTTGGATTCTTTCCCTATATTTAAATTCCGTTACCGCAGTTTTATGTCGGAAGTCTCATAGCCACCAAGGAGGTTCACTGGGTTTGGGAGCTGTCTCTCCTGTGTGGGTTGTACTGATTTAACACATACAACCAGTTACAAAGCAAGTAAAATTTTGACCTGTAATAAGCTCTTCATTTCAACAAAAGAGTGTTTCAAGACTTCAGCATTCTCAGACAGATTTGGAAGGATACAATATAGATCTTAAAATGCATGGTTGATTTAGTTTAAGCTGTGATAGTAAAGACGGATAAAACCAGAAATAAGCTCTCACTTCCAAGGTCATTATTTCTCAGTTCTAGGTCATTTGATTTATTTGCCGGCATACTGCAGGCTCTGAGAGCTGAGTAGATGCTTATCCATGGTAACAGTTTTACTTTACCCTACCTAGTGTTGCGGCCGATTGGTAGAGTAAAATCTGGCTTTCAACCACGGTGGAGGGGCACAGAGATGCTTAATGGCAAAACTGGAATCTCTGCTTTCTGTTGAAGCACAAGATTTGTCAAAGAACAGTGTAGATTTTTACCATGCTAGTTGGACCTGGCTCTTGGTTTTCCTTTGGGAAATCAGAAATCCATGATAGCACCAAAGGACTTCATTTTAAGGCGGTGTATAGGTCTCTTGGGCAGATGGGACAAACTTGGATTGAATTAAAACCATATTGTGAAAGGTGATCATTGTACTCCTCTCTGTGTTTTCTGAATTTTTACTTAGGAGAATGTTTAGGAGAAGAGGGAAAGGATTGAAAACACCAAGTTGCCATCCTGGGAGTATAATCCCTGCGGTACTTCCTTTTTTAAGGGGATTATACTCCATGATTCAACAAATAATTAAAATTAGTCCTCAGAATGCTGACCATCACACAACTATTCCTGTCTCAGCCATGCAAGGAAATGTCTCCTGCCTTTCTACCAGCACCTCTTATTCCCTTTCACTGACCCTCCCGTTCCTTCTTGGGTCCCACTTCCCAGTGGGGCTTTCAGGGCTCTCAGCCAGCGTCTGTGAACCCTGTGCTCTGCGTGCAGCTGTGGTTAATCCCAAAAGCATGTTCCAGGTTGGTGTTCTCATCAGAAACACGGGGAGAAAGCCGTGGTGGGAAGATGGGAGAGGGCTTGGCGTTCCCACGCGTGACAGCAGCCCTGCGGTTTCCAGGCTCTGCGAGGAGGGAGGGAGGGTGGTGGCTTGGGGGGAGGTTTAGGAGAGCAGCAGCAAATTTAAATCACTTCAGCTCTGCTTAGGGCTGTAGCTAAAACTTCCAGAAGTTAGACGTTCATGTGACCAATCTGAGAGACTCCCCTGCCAAATTTTGCGATGAAAACCAGAGCAGTTGACGTGAAGGCTCCTTACAGATGTCCCTTGTACAGCCACCACTGCTCTTGGATCGATCGTAAGGAATTAAGGAGCCTCTGCAGTGGCTGAGCAGGGGTATGTGCCTTTCACAGCACCACGAGCTGCTTACATGGTTTATGTTCCATGGTATATCAGCAACAAAGCAGCCCTGTGTGAAAACTGATCCTCGGTGAAATGGGAATTTACAAATGTGGTGTGTTCCTCTCAAAAATAAAATTGAGCTTTACCCATATTACTATTAAAGTATAAAGCTTTAATTATGCCCTAAATCCACTTCTTTAGCTGGGGGGCTCACATGATTAGCAGCAAGGAAAAAAAAGCGGCATCTGGAGAGGCTGTGTGGTGCCATGTTTTCCCATATGTGAAATTTTATACAGTACAAATTATTAAACACCAAACCTCTGGAGAAAGATTGTAATGAAAAATTTAGCACTCCCCCATCAGGCTGCAACTAATTTGCCTTCTGACTAGATCTGTAAGAACGGAGAGCTGTGCTGGTGGTAACCCTTGATGAGTAGCTGGCAGGAGGAAACAAGCAGTATTATAATATAGTGTAACAGGAGCTGTGGTGTGATGCTTCTGTGGACAGCCTCTCTGAGACACATTTAAGGTAAACATAAAGAAAAAAATAAATCACTGCTTTCAACAAAGGTCTCTTTTTTCAATTTTGCTTTTGGCCTCAAGTTCCCAGTTTTCATCTTGCACCACTTCTTGGTAACAGAGATGTGCAGGAGAGAGGAGACCTGGAGCAGGTGCTGCTCTCTGGCTCATGTGCTGGGGCGTCCTGTCTTGTTCGTTCACCTTCCCCTGCCCTTGTGCTTGCACCTGAAACACCCAGCCCTGCACACTCAGGGGCTTCAGATGTGAGAGCAGGAGCAGCTGCTCACTGCTGTCAGAGGCTGTTCCCCAGGAGATAGTGATGGAGTTATAGAAATGGGCAGCTAATGGTGGAGCGTCTCTCTACCTGCTTTACATCTTTGTTTGCTGAAGAATGTTAGTTAACGTTTTCTTTAAAATGGTTAATGGATAATTTCCATTTTTTTCCAATCTCTCCCCCCCGCCCCTTTTTTCTTTTTTCCCCCTCTTTTTATTTTAAGTTTGGCCCTGCAGAATTTTGAAAGCATGTAACTTGACAGGTCGAGCCAAAAGAATGGCGAAGGTAGCCTGATGTGACCGGAGGCACCCACTGTGTGCTTCTCTGTGATTAACCATTGTTACGCTCTGCTAGGTGCTTATTACAATTAAATTCTTCTTCCCAGAGCAGCCTGTGTCATCCTGATTGGCACGGGGGAGAGCTGACACTGTTGCAGCAAAGGGTTGAATTCTCCACAAGCACCTGCTTTTTTCTGGCCAGTTTTTTCCACATTTCTTGCAAACAAAAGAAAGGCCTCGTGATCCCAGGGGCAGTTTATACTGTCTTGTTACAGCTGGAACATGATTTTAACAACAGGGAAGTAACCTTGTCATGTGCAGTGTGTCCTCTGGCTCAGAAAGCCTCTGAATCCCTAATTTCCTTAAAGAATTTACCCCACCATCCCTAAGTTCATCCCTTCCTAAAAGCCAGGGATCCTTTTTGCCTGGGTACTTCAGAAGGAGAGGGCTGTAGGCACAAAAATCCTTCTCACCGAGTCAATCTAAAATCCAGATTTTACAGTGTAAGTCCAAGAAAACTCAGCGCTGGCAGATTGCTCTTGGCCCCTGCCTGGCAGGGTGTTGATTAATAATTTGAACCTGCAAATCCTCTTTCAACTTCTGTGAAATCTAAATTGTCCATCTGAGGCTTGCCTCTTTCAAAACAATTCTACTGTGATTTTCACTGCCAGCATAATTCTTTGTAAAATAGATAACCCTGTCAGTGGCAAAGCTGTGCTGCACACCTGGAAGGCAGCACAGCTGCCTGGCTGCTGGCAGATGAATGTGGAGAGCTGAGAAGACCAGAATGGAAAACTGAGTTCAGTTCAGAAATACTCAGCTACGTTCTACTTCATTTGCACTGTACCATGTATGTTTGTTTAAGAAGTTTTAATTTGTCTGTTAAGGCTGAAATTTTGGGGATAGAAAAGGAGAGACTGGAATCTCAATGCCTTTAGGAGTCAAGCTGTGGTTAGAAAATCTCAGTTTTAGGCCTTGCCAGAAAATAATGGTGCAGCCATTTACTGAAGCAAGTCACTGTTCGAGGCTGCTCCTGCCACTGCATTCTCCCTGGGGCAGGAGGAGGTGGTTTTGGGGCATGAAACAGAGGTTTGTGTGAGATGAGTTACAGGCTTTTGCACAGGTGGCCTGGGAAGTGGGAGCATGCTGGTCCTGCTGGGTGGATGATTTTTAGGTGGGACAACACCAAGCTTTGACAAATGTGTTGTAGTTTGTGGACTTCATGGTGTTATGAGATGCTTTCATGTTTTGTGCTTAGCTGTTCTGTTTCCATTTTGACTCCTTTTTTATGGCTTCGGTAAAATATGATTTTACTTTTGCATCAGTGCAAATCCACAGTAATTCTCTTAATGCAAGAAAAAACAACACCTGGTTTTGGAAACCGTGAGAAAAGCAATTGCTGTGGTGTTTTTGAAAAAAGACCTTGTTTGCCCAGTAATTCAATATTGCTCTATCATCTCAATAATGAGAGTTCAGCTCATAATGGCAGCACATTACAAAAAAGGCCATACAATTTAAACATGTTGTAAATCCAACTAATAAGTATAAATTGATTTTTAAGGGGAAAAATGCATAAAACTAGTCTTTTACCATATGTTTCAACTCTACCAGAAACCTTACTTGAATGGTATTTCAATGTGCTTTACCTATTGTGCTGCAAACTTTTTCAGGCTCTGTCAAGTTGTACTAAAGCTTTTAAAATACAGATGGTGGTAAAATCCCCAGTGGAAAACAGACTTCTATTTCAAACTTCAGTACTGTTTTTTTCTCTTTTAGTTCATGCAGATTTTGACAGATCAGAAGAAATATTCACAGCTTGATGCAGCTGGATTCTTCTTTGGCATGAGCAGAAACATCTGGCCCCAAAACAGCAAATTTTACCAAAGGGCCGAAATACATGCACATGCATCTGTTGTGCTAATATATTTTCCTGTGAACTCAGATGTTAATTGCTTTGTTTTGCTGAGACAACAGTGTTGGTTCAGTGAATAAGATTGTTTCCTTTAGCCCCCTGTTAATGGTTTCCTTTAGCAAGTAAGAGTGTTTTAAATAGGAAACTGCCAGGTACAGTGTGAGCAGCAGCGAGATGCAAAGTGTTTTGAGCAAGGATATTTACACTGCAGTGGTATCTAGACACGTATTGTTATAAAGAATTTGCGTGTTGACTGAGACAACTATTAGCATAAAAGCTACTTGTGAGACCAGTTTCACATCTCCGGGAGAAATGTTCAATTTCTGCATCAATATTTTAGAGGCTTTGGCCATCCCTGTTTGCTACTTCTGTTGTTCTCTTTATTCTCATCTGCAGGCAGCAACAAAGGAACAATAAAATCTGGATAATGACCTGGTTATTTAGCTCTACCCATAGAACCTTCATGAGTTTTGTTATTTTGGGCTTTGCTCCTTCTCCCACACTGTTCTTTCAGGAAGAGCTACAGTTCAGAGAAGTCCTTTTCCTGACTTCTGCTCTCTGGATTGAGCTTTCAGTTTTGTTCCTCCTGGTTCAGGGCCCCACTGCTGCTTGCAAAGGTCCCATGGTGTGACAGACCTTGGTCATTTCCCAGATCTGTATCCAAGGTACTTGGAAGCCTCCTGCCTTGGGCAGCACTCAGACACAGATCTTTGTGCCACAGTAAAACCTCACTGGCCCGTGCATCAAGAGCAGTTCTGAATCCCACCAAATCTTCCCAGTAGGAAAGGCCATGCTCCCTTATCTCCTTTTCACAAAACCCGCCTTATCTGGTGGCTTCCTTTTTCCATGCTGTAACCCTATGTCCCTTTTTACTAAAATATTTCCTGTGGAGGTGTAGGGTTTCCATGTAGTATCCAAGAAAGCAGCAATTCCTTTTTTTGCTTTCTCAGCAAGCTCTACTCTATTAACATTATGCTTTCATTCTAAGAAATATTTGCTTGCATGTCACCCAGGGAGAATGATCTTGTGGTTAAGATGCAAGATGGTTGCTGTTAAAAGCTGCAGTGCTTTTAGCCATCCTGTTTTCTCTGTAGTTGTAGTCCCAGCCTTATTCCAGGTTCATTGCTTGATGTTCCCAAAGTCATCTGGTCTTTTCATCCCTTGAAGGATGGGATGAAGAAGGGATGATAATACTACCCACTGCACATCCTTGCTATTTAAATTTGATGGGTATTTGCAGAGTATTTGGAGCTGCTCTCAGGAAATATTAGTAGGATTATTAATAAATGCATCTTGCTATTACAGCATCCTCTAAGGTGCTGTGTATATAATTCTAGACTTTCCCACTGAACAAGTAGAGAAAGCAGATGCTTATTACTGTGTAAAATACCCTTCTGCACCAAATGTGACAAGGAAGATGAGCATTTCCTGAAGCTAAGACCATCCTTATGGGAAGGACTGCAGCAGGCTCAATTAACTGGGCTGTTACTTTAATTTCATTTTAGAAGCTTCTTGTTCCAGTTCGTGTTAAACTGATTGATAACTTATTTAACCTGAGCAAAATGAAGGTTTGGCTTAAAATTTGACAAGCATTTACAATGCTTTAAATCAACTTCAAATCAGGCTTTTAGTTGAACTAGTGGACTTGTTTATTTTGGACTTGGACAAGCCTTTGTGCCCTCTGTGAAACAGTGCAGGTGCAATGGCTCACATTTCTCTGGGCCTGCCTTGGGCAGACCTCCCCTCCTCTGGACCCAGCTCATCCCCAGGCACAGCCTGACCCCTTTCTGGAAGGCACCAATTACATTTTTCTCTCCAGAATCAGTGAGGAGAGGCTGTCTAAACTCACAGGGAGCAATTCAGGCCAGCTGGATAACCCTCAGTGTCTTCCTGGTGTTTAGCTCTGCAGTTTGCCCTTTCAGCTGTATCAAAGCCACAGAGTGTCAGCCAGTGCTTTTGTGACTGAGAAATGCTAAAAGCCACTATTTTAGGGAACGTGTAGCTAGTGCCAGGCTGCTCCTGTGCTGCACATCGTAAGAGTACAGACAGGGCCAACAACAAGAATTTTCCTCTACCTTAAGCTACTGGAATCTGTGGGAGGATGGATCCCAGACCATCTGCACTGAGCTTTCGGTGCTGGCTTTAGTTCCTTGTGTGTTTGGGTAGTGCCCTGTGTCCCTTGATGGTAGCAAGTCTCAAGCAGCTATTTCAGGGAGCTCTGGGCTCAGCCTGAGAGCACTGCTGCTTTCTAAAGAGCTGCTTCCCCTTCCTCAGCTGGGAACATTATTCTCTAAGTTCAGTGATCATTAGCCAAAATAATTGTCACCCCTTCTTAGTTACTTGGGACTGAAAATTACCAAAGGGTTTCACCTTAGTTGCTTAGCCTCTAATTATTCTTAGATTTTTGTTTTCTTCAGGATGTCGATCAGCAAACAGGATGACCCCTGGGCATTTAGAGGAAATTGCTTCTGTGTTTCCTTGAGGAGCTGGCTGTGCTTGCTCTGGTAGTTTCAACACTTTTCTCAAATCAGAAGACTTGCTTTTGTGCTGCAGGAGCTCATGGCCTTGCTGAAAGTTTCCTTGACACCTCAGATGTCATGACTGATCATGATGGATGATCACAACCAGGCATGCTGTGATGTTTCAGGTTGCCTCTGCTTCACGTCCAGACCTGCAGAGGTGTGAGGTTTGCTCTGATTTTTGCCAGAGTTGGCTTGGTTCATCTGCTGGTGCAGGGACTGGAGAAAATGGCTCTGGCTCTTGTTGAACTGAAGCAGCTGTGGGTAGCTCTCCATTGCCTCTGGGAGACACGGGATGGCTGAGGGACAAAGACCTCTGCCAGGGCAAGGACAGATCCCAAAAGCCTAGGCAGAGCTCAAGGAGGGGCTTTGTAGAGTTTAAATTCATAATAAAAGCAAATTGTAGGTCTGGCTTGAGCAAGGTAGGAGCTGGAATAAAACTACTGATGGTGGTGTGCGTGGGAATTGTTTCTGCTTAGCTCAATCCCCACTGTGCCAGCCAGCCATCAGTTCCTTCCACGTTGGAGTGGTGGTTCTCTTCTTGCCTGGAATGCCAGCAGTTCCCCCAGCTGCTGTGAGGCTGGAGCCTCGCTCCTGGGTTTTATGGGATTGTCAGCCACAAAAGGGCCGTGACTGTGGGCTGCTCTGCGGAGCTGCTGGGAACACGCAATGTCAGCCCTGATCCTGGGCGTGTGGGGGACTCTCTCCTGTGATCTGAACTGTGCCTCTGCAGCTTAACCTCACCCCAGTGCCGGGCAAGAAAACTGGTTTGGGGTCCATTTCTGCTCCATGGGAATGGCCTGCCCTGGTGGCCCGAGGCCAGGCTGTGACTGTCCTGCTGAGGGCAGGGACCAGCACAGCTGGGGCTCTGCTCAGCGCTGTGATCTTTGACAGCAGTTTCTGCAAAATTCATTATTCCCTGGGCAGCCTTTGCTTTTATTTATTTACTTTGTTTCTTTTCTTTTTTTTCACTTTGGTTTATTAGTTGCACGTGTGGCTTTATCTGGATAAAAATGCATGCAATTTATGCATGCCTACAGTAGCATATGTTTTATATATTG
>VYZR01073275.1:0-18151 GCA_013400675.1 Oxylabes madagascariensis | reverse complement strand
TTCTCAAAATGGCCACATAGATTTATCAGAGAGAAATGAGAAACCCCAGAGGCCTGCAGATATACAGGGAGAGGAGGTATAAAGCTGCAACTTATTAAAGAGGAACTGGTTAGGAAAGCAAAGCCCACAGTTCATTATCAGGGAGGGAGCATGAAGAGGGAGATTGCTTCAATCTTCCTGCTTCTGCAGTGAACATGAAGCACACAAAAATTAACTCCTACTCAGTGAAAGATGTATTTTTGCATGTGTGACAATACCAGTTGAATAGTCTCAACTCCTCATTCTCTGCCTCTTCTTCCTCTGCAGATGNTGCATTGATTTATATGAGTTGTGGATGAGTTTTGAAAAAAAAAAAAAAAAAAAAAAAAAAATTGTTTTCCAGTCAGGTCTAGTCAGGGAACTGATTCACCAAGCTGCCACACATAGCTGTGCTTGAACAGAGGGGACTATTTAAGCCAGTTTAGACAGCACTACTGTCAAACATAACCACAGTCTGTAGCATGGTTACAAGAAACAAGATACAAACTAGAAGACTCTGTGCCTTTGGAATAGACTGTTCTACCCACTTCCCTACCCCCCACAGATGTGATCCCATCGAGTGTTTCAGATGAGCTCTCCCGATCATCTCATTCCCAGCTAGGATGACTCAGGTTACTGCACATCATCAGATTAGCTGCTTTTGCAGACTTCTGTCAGTTTAGTAAAAATAAGCATTAACACCCCTCTTAGCCAGAGGCAGACCCTAAATTGGCTCAGCCCATCCCATCCAACCTGGCCCTCAGAAAATCCCAAAAGCTTTATATTTCTCAGAGAGTTATAAATACTCATCCTGGCAACCTTTGAGAACCAAAGCCTCATCCTCCTAAGAGTGAAAACATGTACACATAGAAGGGTGAGGAAGAGGATTGGAAAGTTTCCTGTAAAATACTGCATTAGTTCGCTCTGCCCCAACCTGTAAGACAGGGCTCATTTTCTTTAACCCTATTAAAAGACTGTTTTTCTTCAAACCTTGCCCCAACCGACTTCTAGGAAGTATTCTCATTGTGATTTTACAATAGCAATGAAAGAACACAAGTTCTCAGACAAAAAACAAGCAAACAAAAATCAAAACCAAGAAACCCCCCAAATCCCATAAAGACACATGATAGTACTTGCCTGGATGTACAATAGCCTAAGATGGCAGACTGTTGAGTCATGAAAGTACCATGCAATAAGGATTTAGACAACTGAGCATGGAAATTGAGATTTTTTTATCATCCATTATTAATTAAAGTGCAGTTACTGGACTTCTATACATAACAGCATTTGGACTATCATCAACATATGGCACAAACTGTCAAGAAAAACTTTGAAACACTCCTTCAGGTACTCTTTTAAAATGGTACTGTACCACAAAGCTGTAAATCTCTAATATATACATCCCAACATAAATGCTAAAATTATTTAATTGAGGTGCATTTCTACTATTTTCTACATGCATGGAATGGATTACTGTAATTAATTTTGGAAGTTCTATTAGAGAGGATGAATTCTGAACGTTATTTTTTCTTAGTTAAAAAGTCCAAACGCCTATACTTCCTGCAGGATAAACATAACCCAAGAAGGAAACATCCCACCTTGCTCTGATTGTTATTACCTCACACAAATTAAAATAGGTCTTTGTTGAAATGTGAAAAAAACCCAAATGATTAGGCCTAGTCTGAAATTTCATCACAGGCATCAGAAGAAGATCTCAAGATGGTATAACTCAAAATGATTATCAATAATTTTTGAGTATGCTTTTGTTTGATTGACATTGTCCCTGAAAGGATAGAAATTATTCTTCATGTTCTTCATGTGCAACCATGGGAAACAAGGGCAAATCCAGAATGATTTGTAGTGAATTCAAAGAGGTATTTGGAACAGATCTAGAGTCTAGATTCATCCCCTGCAGTTCCAACTTCTACTGTTCTTCAGACACATGCCATCCTTCCATGCACATTTAAAGTAAAGCTAAAACTCAAACTGCAAATTTTACCCCTTCGAACTATGGATTTTTATTTTTGAATTATAGTTGCCTCAATCTTTTCCTGGCATAACTTTGTAATAAAAGGGTAATTCTTCTTCCCTCTATTCATACTGCCAACAAGCAGAAATGTTGGAGCATAGAACAGATCTTCTTGAACGAGCCCTCAGCTAATATACTGTAAAACTGCTGTACAATGGATTTATATTAATAAAAGAAGCCACAAGCTGCAGCTACGTTGCAAGCAGGTTGAGATAAGGCAAACAGTACCACTCACACATTTGCTGAGGACAAGGCTGGGGGTGTATCTAAAACAAATACCAGTACAGAACAGTCCTACATTTAAACTTTAACTTGCCTTTTATTATTATTTTTAATCAACATCACAGCTATAATAAGCTTTCTCACTTTGGAACAAAGAAATACAATCTGACCTTTGAACTAGAACTACGTTAAACACTTGAAGACTCGAGTCTACCTCCAAAACAAGATTAACACAGCTAACTGTTTGGAAGCAGCAGCTACTTCGTATCACACACACAGGCTGGAGCTACACAGGAGCCATAATCAAGATAAGAAAAGTAATAAAGATTTCAGAATTATTCAACTGTTATACACCTTCTCTTGATTATTATTATTATATTCTAACACTTCCTGATGTATCATATTTCTTCCTCAGAATCCACACTTTAATCCTAAGTATCCAAGGTCACAGAAGACCACCGCCATACAACGAACTAAATAGAAAGAGATCAGGTACTTAAGTTGCAGTATTTAATCAACAGCAATAACAAAAAAAAAAAAAAAAAAAAAAAAAAAAAAAAAAAAAAAAAAAAAAAAAAAAAAAAGGAAATTACTTCAGCTTATTTTGACAGCATAACAGCCAAGCAGCATTTCAGTGCTGGCAGAGTTCAAGATGATTCGAAATTTTATGAGAATGCTACAGATTTTCCCTTGAAATCCTCATTTTGCTCCCAAAACTAGGATCACTGCTGAAGAGTAGTGAACCATTCCCTCCCTGCCCCCACATCCCCAACACAGACCATAATTCAGTCAGGGAGTCTCCAAGAGTACAGCTAATATTTAACAAAGGGCCAAGCATCACCAGCTAGAAGAAATGCATGCGTTCACCTCACAGTACTCCAGTGCTCACGCAGCATTGCCATGCTATTAACTGCCTGTATAAAAGGTGTCAGGAGGGTTTCAGGGATCTGTGGGTTATTTCCTTCCCCAAACTCCCCATTCCTTAGCAGATCCAATCTTATCAACCATTTAAAATTCAGCAAGTGTCTGAACACAAGATGATTAGAGGCTAGGAGAAGGAAAAAAAATTAAAATAACCACATGCCTTTGTGTCTAGGTACCTGGTTTTGATCACTGAAAAAGATGTTAACACTCAAGATTGGTACAGAGAACACATATGTTAGCATCAAATAGTTATCTGGCACACTGTGTATCTACAGAGTCCTACCAGGGCATCAGGATCCAGGTGCCAGTCCCAGCTACCTCTGCTCTGTGGTTGCACAGTCCCATTACAACTCCTGCTAAGAGAGCTCCGACACCCCTTCTCCACACTTCCTTCCACCTCCAGGCCACGGCATGCTGCTCCCTTAATTTCATCACTGATCACCAGAACTGCTCACAGACCTATGCTCCACCAGCCTCACCAACTCCCTCCACACAAAAAGGGGATGAAATGCATGACAACAAAGGAAGGTCTCAGCCAGATCAGTTCCCTGAGCTATCTCCCACAGAAAGCCACACTGGGACAACCAAAGATGACACTCCTGACACCCTGTGACACTTCAACCTTACCTGTATCTCCGCTGCCTTGCTCTCACCCTTCTCCTTTCCACCAGCTTTGCATTCTCACACTCTTCCCTTGTGCTAGTGCTGGTATTTGCTTGACCTGCCAGCCAATTCAGGGAGCTATACCAGCAGAAAATTATTCTACTCCCTCCAAAAGATGTTTTCTGCTAGGACAGCTCCCCTGAATCGGCTCCTTGTGGGCAGGTGCTCTGTCAGCCCCTCTGTGGTTATGCTCCCTTAAGAGCACAAGCTTAGTTTGACAAATTGCCATGAACCCACAGTCCAAAGGAGCAGCTAACTGCAGAAGCAAGAAACAAGAGGGGAAAGTGAATTACTTAAGCCATTTTTATTGCCAAATGCACTAGTTCAAACCACAGGTATATTTTTTCTGAAGGCCACATGGTGTGGTATTAGAATGACTTTTCAGGGAATTATGTTAACACAGAAAATCCCACACGCCTCATTTACTTTCAGAACTAAATATGAATGAGTATTTCTGATCACTACAAGGAAGATTTTCCCATACTGATACACAAATATTGGAAAGCAGAGTGTTTATTACAGGAAAAAATTCTCAAAGACTTCTACAAACTGCCAAGGTGAAATAGAACATTACATAATTTAACAGTCTACTTCCAAATCGCGCAGAATATTGTCAAAATTTACTTTAAAAGATAACAGAGGTATATTTAGAGCAAGGAGTTAAGATCACAACATAATTCAGCTGGAGATCCTGGGCAAGTGTAATAAACCTTTTATAATTTTATAAAAATATGAAAACAAAAAAGGTAACAATTAACACATTTACATGACCCAACAATTTATGCAAGATTCATACTAGGAACGAGACAGGTCCTGAAACCTCATAAAGCTGATCATTTTGAAGCCGAAACTATTTACGACATAGCGCCATCAAGATAAAAGTCACAGAGCACTGTTACACTTTGGACTTTATTTTTTTTTTAAATGGTTTTGTACTTTACCTCCAAAAAAACTCAGTCAATTCTGTGCTTAAAAGCATTCTCAGTATCCTTTGTTAAACACACGCAGAGGGACTTTCAGAGAGGGAAATCTTTTGGAGGAAGAAAATGTATCAAATTTAGGTATGAGGAAGATATGCAAGGGACAAGGGGAGGAGGCAACTTCACCAGTAGCTGGCCATTTAAATGGCTTTAGGGAAATGGAACAGGGTGTGTATAAATGGGGGTGGAGGTGGGGTGTTTGTTTTAAGTTTTAGCACTTAGGGTTGCTAAGAACTTCAATAACGTAGTGTTTTCCTTGAGTCTGTACATGTAAACTTCTCCAGTACCTAGGATTTTCCCAAAGAGCAGCACAATGAATAGAGACAATTCTTGCATTTCACCCCAACACAATGTCTTCAACAGCAGCTTTGAAACTGTCCTTTCTGGCTTTTTATTCTTTCTTTTTTCTTCCCTTCAAATTTCCTCCTCACAGCTATCTAGTTAAACTCCAAGCAGTAGGACAGCTCCACTGGAGGATTCAAGGACCCAATGCTAGAGCAGCAGGGACTGAGAGGAAGACAAGATGACATGCTGCAAACAGGGAGTTTAGAAAGGACTAGAACAGCTGAACCCCAGCAGCTTGAGGTAAGAGGAATTGAGAGAAGGAGATAGAAGCAAAATAAATCTGGTTCAAGTAGAAGTGGAATAAAATGTATCAGAGATAGAATCAAAATAAAATCCCACAAACTAGAATCTAGAAATTATCAATTATTCGTCAGAAAGAAACCCCAGCACTTTTATGTAGTGTGAGTTTCTCAGTAACATATTGCCCTTCAGTTGCTTTATGCATAAAACAAATTTAATTGCTTGAATTAATCTGAAGTTAACAAGCATCTAGAGCACACTTTTATATTACAGAAGTCTAAACACTTAGATGAAGCCAAAAATATACACAGCAGTTACACATCCTGGCGTAACCAAAAATGGTGTTTCAAATCCCTGATAATAAACTGGGATGCTGAGCTAACTGACAATAAGAGGTTTAACTCTGCACACAAGGAACTAAAGTGAATCTGTGACTGTTATTACAGATTACCTATGCTGAGCAGTCACTGGCAGATTACGGCCATGTTTGCATATTTAAAAATAAAACGAGGATTTGCACTCAATTAGAAACAGAAGGCCAAACAAGATGAAACATACCAACGTTCTAGACAGGGATTTTTAAGACTACTCTGCAAGTTCAGAGTCTACTGTTCTCAAACCTTTTTTCTTTGGAGACACACACTGGTCTAGAGCTGACATTTATGTGAATGTTGGGACCCATAGAAAAGGTCTCAATTTCCTACTAGGGAAAGAGAAAAGGGCAAAATCTGTATTTTGAATGGGAAAAGTTACTCGAGATGAAAGGGACTTCTTCTTCAAAACCCCAAACATTCGATTGCAATGAGCCTACCCAACAAGAAACGCGCAAAAGAGAGGAGGAGGGGAAAAAAAAAAAAAAAAAAAAAAAAAAAAAAAAAGGAGGTGGGGGGAGAACAGAAAAGCAATCACACATCCTTTTAACCCCGCGGCCCCGCTCCGGATTCACGGCGTCAATCCGGCACCGCCATCCACAACTTTCCGCCTCCCCCGCCGCTGCTCCCGCCGGCTCCGCGGCCTCGCTCCCTCCCGCCCCGGCGGGCCGGGGGCAGGCGGGCCGGCCCNGCCCGCCCGCCGGCGGCTCGCACGTGCGGCGGCGCCGCACCCGTCCGCTAGGGGGCGCTGTGCACTCCCCGAGCCTTTCGTGAGGGAGCGGGAACGCCCTGAGGGGTCACCGTCTTCTGAGAGATCTTTGTGTCCTGAGAGGACGTGCCACCCCTGAAGGGTCACCGTGTCCTGAGAGATCTTTGTGCCCTGAGGGGACGTGCCACCCCTGAAGGGTCACCGTGTTCTGAGAGATCTTTGTGTCCTGAGGAGACGTGCCACCTCTGAAGGGTCACCGTGTTCTGAGAGATCTTTGTGTCCTGAGGGGACGTGCCACCTCTGAAGGGTCACCGTGTCCTAAGAGATCTTTGTGCCCTGAGGGGACGTGCCACCTCTGAAGGGTCACCGTGTCCTGAGGGGACGCTGTGTCCTGTGGGGACATCCCACCGCTGAGTGGTCACTGTGTCCTGAGGGGACATCACACTCCTGAGGGTACACTTGTGTCCTGAGGGGACAGCCCACTCCTGAGGGTTCGCTGTGCCCAGAGCTGCAATCCCTCCTCAAGGGGACATTTCAGCCCTGACGGGGCCGCCTAATTTTCCATCATGAAGAGATGAAATCTCCTCATCTGCTCCACCATGTAGTAATAAAACCACCAGATCTGTTGGTGGCCACAATGCAAAGGGAAGGCACGCGTGCCTGCACGGGCCAGGAGGTCCCACAGTGACAGCTCCGTGACTCCTGTGACTCCTCCTTGCACCACAAGCACAAGGCCCTCCCTCCAGGTAAGCTCAGCTGTTGTAAGGGCGCTGGTGATGTAGAGTAACACCAGTTATGACAGCAAGCAGGGAATACATTGACAGTCCAGGGAAGGCATGGCATTGCCTGGCACCCATGCAGGAGGACAGGAACATCGGTACCACCCTCTTTCAAGCTCAGGGGATAGGATTGTAAAGTGAAGTCTCTTACTCCAAACCTTGCCATTAGGCCAGAAACAAAGGTCCATGAGCCTTTATTTCCTCACCATAACCACCAGAGCCATTACCCTCAACTTGCCTAGCCATACGTGATTAGGGAGTTAAAAAGGCATAGAGCGCAAAGTTGTCTGTGCAAAGCTGGCTTGTTCAAATGCAGCTGCAGTATTAGGATATCCCAGATAAAGTATTTCCTGGAGAGAAAGGACTGTTTGAGCTGCTGTTCAGGTACTGTTGTAGTTGCAGTAAGCCACCTGTCTTTTTCAAAGGGAGCTCCAAGAGGCACTTGGGTGTGAGCAGATAGGAGAGAGTGAACCTGTCCTACAAAAGGGAATCAGCTCAGTTTGGGTAGTCCAGCAAAAGGAGTGCAAACCCAAGGTGTACTTGCTCTGCCAATCTACCAGGGAAGCTGCAGCAGGGAAAAGATGGACAGAGCTATCTGAAGGCCAATGGTAGTATAAGGAAAGGTTATTGATTGGCTCTTAAAACTACTGGAGGAAGTCAGAGGATGATTTCTCACTGTAGGAGGTGGAACTTTCCAGAAGAGACAGCAACCAGAGCAGCTAGAGGCAAAAGCCCATTTCAAGATGCAGCTTCTGTGCAAGGAGGGCAAGGTGAAGCTTGTTTTCATGAGCAGAGCAGACAGGTTTAGGGAATCCCAGTCCTGGTTTGAAAGCCATTACCAGTGAAAAAAGGGAAAGCATGGCCCATGGAGAATTTCTATACTACAAAGAGTAGGAAAGCTCTTTGGGCACCCCTGCTCAGGAATGATCCCCTTAGCTGCACCTCATTCCAACTGTTGGTGATGTCCTGATCTTTGTTCCACCCTTTTTTCAATGTGATGAGCCATTGGGGTCTGCATGTCTTCATATCCAGAAGTGGGGAATCTCCATTAAACTCAAGGTCCAGGCATGTCTCTCACTAGAGTGAATCTGTTAGGCGCTGGACTAATCACAGAAGTATGTATTCCCTGAGAGGTAGATAATCTAAACAAAGGGATTACAACATGAATGGTCTAAACTCCAGCAGGTAACTTATGTCTGCAGTCTGCATGGCAGCTAGAACAGTGGGTGGACTCCCAGCACTAATTATTAGAGAGTTCCAGTTTTGGGGTTTTTTGCAATCATTTGTTCTTAGGCTCATATTTAGATAGCAAACTCTTTGAGACAGCCCCATGGTTCTAGCCTGTGCTGGTGCTGAACCTACCGTAAAGCTTCTAATTCCTGACTGGGTCCCACATAAAAATGAATTATTTTCCATAATGTATTGCCCTCCTCAGGGCTAATCACAGACTGATAGCATGATAAATACCAACAATTTGGATTTCTTACCCACTACCAAAGCAGGGAGGAAGAGGATGAGGAAAGCATGAACCAGAAGATCCAGTACACAAAGCAGGAGAAACCGTTTGAGAGCTAGAGAAAGGCAACGGTCCTGTAATCTAAAAAAATTGTTTAATACCACAGGCCTCCTGTGGGGAGGAGCAAACAATGGGGCATGGACCACTTTATAAAAGAGCAGCAGCATCTAGAATCATAAGCTAAAACTTTTGTGTTCGGGGAGAAGGAGAAAAAGGGTATAAAGAACACTGGGACTGGCCTCAAGAGTCTCACAGAGAGTGACAGCTAGGTGAGCTAATCATAAAACTACCAAGGCAATGGGCAGATCTGACTTGATCCTAGAATTAGGCTGGACCAAGTTTGATAAACCAGAGCTTGTACCATGCTGCCACCAACACCGTCAGGCAGGTTTGTTCAAACCAAAGTGGATCCACCATTTTTTCATCCACCATCAGCAGGCCCCAGCAGCCATTCCTGTATTTGCTCCTGTAAACATCTCAGCACAAGCTCTCTGGCTGGGACACAGCTTTGGCCTCCCCCCATTTCCCATGAGCCATGAGACTTGCTACATTTGGAACATTGTTTTCTCCCTGTTTCACAGTGGCTCCTCTTTGATGTTAATTGTTTGCAGGCAAAGCTCAGTGGAGAGCGTAGCTGTTCTCTGGTCCGTCTGCTGGTTACTACTGAGCCGCCCAGACTAGTGGAGAAAATGCTTTGATGTTAATGAGCTGCAGACAATTTCACTTAACACCGAGCAGGGCCTGGCATCTCAGAGGTAAGGCTTTCAAGGCAGATCCTACAGCAAGTCTCTCCAACATCCGTTTTGCCATAAGAACAGAAAATACTCAGAAAGGCATTTGAGCAGAAACCTGTCTTCTCACACAGTCTTGCACCACACCCAATATCATTACAGCCCCAGAGATGCCAGAGGCAGGGAAGTGGTGAGAGTTAAAAATGGCCCTATAGAATCGCATGGCCTTTATGGGACTCAGTAGAAGCGTGACCCTCTTGACCTATTAATTGCCTGCTTCTGTGGTCCTGCAGAAGGAATATGCAGGAATGGCAGAAGGGCATAGACTAAACTGCTGATTTACCTGGTTCCTGTGTGGCTGGTGTTCAAGGCAATGCCATTCTGAGCATGGCACCTTCTCCATCAGCACAGCAGATGTCTTAATGAAAGGGGCCAGCTGCAGTGAAGTGGGACTTGCACAAGCAGCCTTTGACTATCCTCTTTCTTAAGTGGACATTTCAGCAAAACCTTTTCTGTCAATCTTCTCCAGGCAGCAGCACGTTGCCAAGTGCATGCAAACCTCCAGGTCAGTGATCAGCCCCTCAGAGACAGGGTACAAAAGAGTCTGTGGATGTGTTGTAGCTTCCTTGGCTTCAGTCAGCCCTTGCTGTGGGCCCCAGACCAGGAGGTTGGGATTTCTCCCTAGGGTAACACCTCATGTACTGGAGAGGGCCCAGATAAGGCAGAACTCCTGCTGTGGAGGGATAGTGCGGGAAGCAAAGAACATTGGGAAAGATATCTGTCCAGTAGAAATGTGAGGTACCACAGTCTCAGGAAGGAGGCACTGAACCACAGGTATGAACAAAGGCAGGTGAGAAAAAGGCACAAATTTTGTAACCCTCTGCCCATTATCAGCAAAGTATATTTATTGTATCACACAAACTCTGCTTCTATCCAGAAGCAAGCTTTTGAATGGAGTGACCCAGTTGTCTGAGAAGCCCTTGCCAAGCAGATGCAAACACAGACTACATCCTGTCAAGAAGAGCAACAAATGAGGCCTCACTGAAAGTTAAGGAGAAATGTGCCTTCTTCTGAGGAATGTGGCATAATTCCAATATATCGCCTTTGTTAAATGATTTATAGCAATGAGAGAGATACTAACTCTTCTGTTTTCTTGCCAGAACAGAGGATTATTCCCTGCAGCAAACTGGGTTACACAGTTAAAATAATGCAAGCCAAGTCCAAATGCTTGTGCCATGCCCACTGCAGGGAGGAGCTCACACAAATGCGTGTGAGCCTACAGTGAAATAAAACTTAACAAGGTAGAAAGTGACCTCATGGGGGAGGCCATCACAGGCCAATGAGACTGTCCAGGAAAAGGAACACTGCACTTTGGGAAGTCTACCCAAGACAGTGGGAAGAGACACAAAATTAACCTTTGACAACATATTCAGCATTTGCTGAGCACCAAAAGTCACTCCATCACAGCAAAGTTTGTGGGCCGTGTTTTGACACAATGAGTACAACTGTACATCCTGCAAGAGATGAAACTGGCAGACGAGAGGCCATTGGCAACAGCACGGAGCAACACATACAATGATCCACAGATAGCAGTGAGGGAAACGCTATGACTTATGTGCTGGGCAGGAGCCTGAGATGCACCATGGAGTGTGTGCAGGATGGATGAAGAAGGAAGCAATTCAATCCCCTTTTCAAAGGGATTTATTGTCACCTGCAAAAGCAGCTTCACTAGAGATGGACAGACTATCAGCCTGAAAGCAGAGAGATATTCATTAAGTTTAGGATGGATTTCAGGGCGCAAGACAACATGTTGTCAGAAATTATAATATTAAAATAAATAGAAAGCAGTAGATTTGTAAGGTGGATGGGAATAACCTGGGGTTTACAGCAGGGAGTTTATCCCCAGTAAAGGAGCAGGAAAGCTAGACAGTTGAATAAATGGACTAAAAAATATCACTTTTGTAATAAAAGGAAGAGTCATGCAGCAAGGTGAACACCAGGTCAGCTTGTAACTGTTTCTTGGGGATGAGGAAACATTTACCTGAAACCTGAAAGCCAAGTTGTCGGCAACATGTTTGACTTGAGACTGCAGCATGACTTGAGACAGTTCTCATGCTCTGAATGCTTTGTTCCAGTGCCACTGTCCCTGGCACACACAGAGCGTATCTTCTCTGTGTGACACATCCATATGAGGCAGCACTGTTGGTCATATGTGTGCATGATGCTTGATGCCAAAGGAACAGATAACTGCTGGGTTCCCAGATAACAGATAACTGGCTTTTTCCCCAGAAAGGAACAGGATCAGTTATTTTTTGTCTGTGCCACTTCTGAGTGTCAGAGAATTCATAGGAACTTAATCAACTTTGGTCTGATTCTATGAAATTTACAAGAATGGCGGCAAATCGCAGTACGGTTCCAAAGTTCTTAGCAGAGTGATTAGCAGACAACAGCATCTTTGTGTGTGTCAGCTCATTAAGGAGCTTGGCCAAAACTATAAATGCTGTAGAAACAGGAAACAACAAAACATTAATTCAACCAAGCATCCTAGGAAGGCTTGGTGCATCCTAAGAGACAGGCAAGCAGAACAAGCACCTTACAAGTTTTCCACACCAGCAACTTGACAGGTGCAGTGTCCCTGAAATAAAGGGAGCCAAGAGTTTGTAAATTTAAAGTTCTCATCATAAAACCTCTCTCTCTATATATATATACGCACTACAAGAATGAAGGCATTGCTCAAAATGGCTTCAGGTGTTCATGTTCTGCACTCAACAGCCACACTCAAATCTCTGCTCAATGTTAAACAGGTTTGTGGTCACTGTGAAGGTGTGAGGGAGGTGCTGGAGGCTCAGTGACAAGTGACTAATCAAGAACTTTAAAGCTTTTCAGATATGAAACCACTGACTGACTTGATGCAGTGTACAATGTTCTGCTTAAGCTGGCTCTCATAGTGAAGAAGTCAAAAGTGGCTAATACTCTGCAGTTTCTGAATGGAGATTGAGGAAATTAGGGAATGGTCACCATACCCATCACCCTGGGAAGAACAGTATGAGTATAAAACAGCTGAGTGTCTTCATATACAGTAAGCTGATTTTTATGAGCAATGACCATAAAATGCTTCTTGCATTACAGAAGAGGTGGGGGACTGCATGCAGATAGAAAATATTTCCACCCTTCTCCAAGGGTGGAAATAAAGTTTTCTTTCAAGTTACAAATGTACATTTAGCAAACTGAAAAAACAGCTGGTGAAAGAAGACATTTTCATGGAGCAAAATCCAAAGCTACAGATCAAACATGTGAATTTTATTTAAAAACAACAGCAAAAGAAACAAAACAAAAAGCCCACCCAAGCCAATGTAAGATGTTGTCTAATTTCAGTAGGAAAATGACTGCCAGAGTAGCAGCTCAAGATATGGATCCACAGAAAATTATTCAGGCTAGTAGCAGAGTATTTGTCCAGATTCANGGAAAAAAAGGGGGGGAAAAAAGCACACTTGGGATGTTGTCTAGAAAACAATTATGCATTGACATGTGCCTAAGTGATACTGAGCATACACTATTGACCACCTGATTAAGACAGTGGAATGAAAAGCATCTGGAGGACTTAAGAGGTTGTCAGGGGAGAAAACATAATGATAATGGGAGACATTAATTACCCCCATACAGACTGGGTAGACAACATGTCAAAGAATGATGCAAAGACTGCATTTTTAGCCCTCATAAATGGATGTTTCTTAGAATGACCACTCAGAGCATCCAAGTAGAAGATGAACTCTTGATTTAGTCATGAGTAGTACATAGGAGGGAGTTCAAAATGTAATAATGAAGAGTCACCTTGTGTTTATGAACACAATGTGCTCAAATCCAGAATTATGGCAGGAGAGGAAAAAACAACAGAAAAGTACACTGCAATGCAATGTAATTTAAAAGGGACATGAGCATATTTTCCTTCCAAAGGGAATAAGTGTAAAAGTCAGCAGAGTAATTAAGAAGAATTTTTAGGTAGCTGATGAAAAGACAAATGGTTGCAATGATATTGAGACCCTTCATTTAAAGCTTTATATATGGCATCACTCGAAGTATCCTAACAACAACCTAAAATAATAAATAACCCCAAGTCTGGCACAGTTAGTCAGTAGAACAAAGATGACATTTAGAAGAAAAAAAAATCCTTCAAAAAGAAAAAGTATGGCCAAAGAAGAAATACAGAAAATCCCGAATTCTGCCAAGTTAAATAAATAAATAAACAATGTACTCCCACAACCCATTTAAGCCAGCCAAATTAATTTTCAAAGAGCAGTTTTCTAAAAACATGAAGATCACTAATAAAGACATGTTTTACACAATAGGGCGAAGCCTACAGGGACTCAGGGGCCCAACAGAGAGCTTTAAGGGAAGAACAGTGCAGAAAAATTACCTTGACTAGAGGCTACTATCACCAAGTAGAGTTGTGGGCATCCAAACGTTTTTTAGCTGTGGTTTAAAAGCAATTAGTATAGGTCAAATTTCTACTGAAGTTTGGGTCCAGCCTTGTAATTGCCTCAAACATGTGGCTTCCAGCATGCTGAGGGAAATATTGCTGAAATAATAAGGTGGTGGCTGAGGGTCCCAGACCAGATTTCAGTCCCTGTTAACTTACATTTCATTAATAGATAGCTCTGAAGTGAATAGTCAAATGGGAAGCACCGAGGTCTGAGGAATTAGCCACTAGTCAAAGCACCAGGAGAGAAAGAGTACAAAGACAAAACTGAGCCTAGCTTGTGGATCTGGGAGGGGTTACTGATTCACCAACCTTGCTATCACATGGAGATGTTTAGAGATGTTGATAGAGATGAGGATTAAGAGAACAGCTGTCCATAGCAGTAAGTGGTGTTGGCTGCTGTCCCCTCTCTCCCTGGTTGCTATTGGCGCTCCAGAGATCCTGTCCTGCTCTGACCTATTCCTTTTATCTGGGCCATTAATAGCATTGCCTTCTCTGAAGTCTGCCTCCACCAGCATCCGGAGGAGTCTGGTTTATTCATTTCCCTCCAGTGGCAGCTGCAATTCATGAGCAGATACATCCTGCAGGTCTCTTCACTCACATGAGATTGTAAGTAGAACTCATTCTTGTCCACCGGTGAAAATGGACCACAGTGAGGTCTACCTGTCCCTTAGCCAGGCTTCAAAGCCTATAAAAACCCAAATTTATCCTGATATAGTTCCTCATTCATTGTACCAGATGTTTCCCCAAACATTGCGATCATCTCTTATTCATTTAATGTGCATTTTTTATAACAAATTAAGTGCTTTGCCTACAGGCTAAGCGCAATCTCAGGTCTTGGAAGTTCCAATACACAGACATTGCCCGGTCCCCACATCTTCGTTGCACCACACTGTCCATGCTCTTTGTGCACTTAACAAGTCCTTTCATGGGTGATAGACGTCATGCTCCAGGCCATCTGAATGACGCTATCAATCGTGTCTGCTCTGGGTTGCATGGCTAGAGCTGGTAAAGTCCTGTTTCCTGAGTTTATGCAGCATTGCTGTAGTGAATGAGTGGGATTCAGGAATCACTTTATCCCCAGGTACTTGAAGGAGAGCTGCTTTACTTAGGGACAAGCTCCAACTGTCTCTTGGTAACTGAAAAAGTGTATTTTCTGCTACTTCTCTACGTACTTCCTGCCTCTAAAAATATGCTATTTGAAGATGCGGTTTCTAATACTCACCAGTTCACCTGGGAACAGAGCTTGTATGCTATATTGATATTGTACACAATTTCACAACCTTGTAACTCACCTATTGACTAAGCCTTCCAGTCACACTCAATTTACCTTGTTTAGCATTTTCACACGGACTTGTGGGTCTCCCTTGGATTAAGCTGAGAGGTGTTAAATCCATTTGTCCTACCAGTGTTATCTTCTAAGGCTCTGTCATCACTAACCACAATCTTTTGAGGTTAAACTGGAAACACCATGTCCTTTATCATCCATTCCTTGTACAAGCTCTTTCTCCTTCTCAGATTTTGTGACAGCCTGTGGTACTGATTTTGTAGGCTTCTCCCCAAGTTTTGCCGTTTGCTGTGGCCACATCAGGCAAGCCAGGCTGTTGGCATACTGGAAAGGTGTTGAGCCAGAGGACAGGGATCCCAGCATGCGTTGGAATGCTTGGCACAGGCAGAGTGTACCACCTGGAACAAAGCTGCAGAGAGAAGCAGGAGTGGAAGCTGGCTGGCAGTACCTGGTTCGTAGGAGGAGAGCAGGAAGTCATGAAGCACTGCTAGTAAATCAGATCATTGTAAGGACATAAAAGGGAATGACATGATATGTCCTGAGGAGGTGTGTGAAAGGGTGGTAGAAAGGACCCTGCACAGTTATTCTTATGGGCTGGCTACATATACACCAGACATAGCCTTGAGAATAAACTGTGCTGTCTTCAAGGCTACAAGACAAAAAAAGTAGGAACTGAGCAATTAAAGGAGTCTTTAATTTCACAGTGAGTGCCAGGCAGTAAACCGTGCCACAATAGCAGTGCTCAGATATCCTCTGATAAGACAAAAAGCAAATTTCCATATCGATTCAGTGTAACACAACATCATTTCAGACACAGCTTCAGTGAATGGTGAGCCTGCTCCATCAGTCAGGGAGCAGACCTGCAGTGAGGAGCAGACACCAAATGTAGTGCTGCAGGGAGAGAGGTGAGGGGAGAGGAGACGTGAACCAGCTGCAATCAAACCCCAAAAGTAGGCTTAACTCTCAGTAAAGGCGATGAGGGGAACATGGGGAGTGAGGAGATACCTAATGAAACAGGAACAGCACAATAGAAATAATCCCTTAGATGAGGCTGCCAGTTTCTTAGACTGAGGCACTCAGTTCAGAGTAAAGGATGGTGCACTACAAACCATGCTGCTAAAGGTGAAGATCATTCCCAAGGTTGGAGAGGAGATACAGGAGAAACTGGCCAAGCTGCATCAGACACAAGCATGACCAGGCTGCAGGAGAGATATAAACCACAGATTCTGAAAATAAATTCAGGCTAGTAAATCCATTGGCAATTTCAGAAGAGCCAAGTGCAAACTCCCAAAATGCAGAGGGAGCAGACGGTTAGAAGGTATTGCAAGTGCTGAGAGTAATAGTTCCTCACAAGGGAAGAAGGGGACCTTGACCTTGTCAAGGGATGAGGGAAGTAGGGTGAAATTTAATGGCAGAAAGGTCAGATAAAACACTTGGGGACCAGCAGCAAGGACATTTGCTACAAACTGATGAAATGAAGGCTCCAAAGGAATAAAAATACCTTATTGCACTGAAGGATGAATATAAAGCAGCAGCATGATGCTTCTGTGAAAAAGGAATGGCACTATGCTCGGATGCATCAGACAAGTTATTTTTAGCAGAGACAGAAACATTATTGCCATTGCGCAAGGCATTGTGAGACTTCCTCCAGAATATCCTTGCAGCTCTGCATCCAGGAAGGATAAATTTCCACTGCACAGAGGAAAACTATTTGGATGCTGAGACGAACAAAGACAAGCTGATTAAGAATCTACTAAAAGTGTTTGATTTGTTCTGGTCAGACGGGCTGAGAGGGGACAGATGTATTTATGAAGAACCACTGAAAGAAAATTATAAATAAAATTGCAATGAAAACATGTAAGATGGCAAAAAGTATTTAATAAGTTTAGGTGGTGAATTAGAGGGCTTATACCCCCGCCAGGATTGATGTTCTGGACCAGCCTTCCAAGAAGGGTAATGAGGCAGAAAAACCTGCATCAATTTAACACACAGTTTGATAGAATTTCCTCCATTAATTTGGAAGTGAAGGAGCCCTGGAAATGGGCGGCTCAGCCTACGATACAGATCTGGCCCGGCCAAGGAGTCAGCAGTGCTAAGGGTGTTCGGAGGAGGTGTTGCTTTACCCCAGGCTTCTGGGTTTCTGCTGGTCATTGTGATGATGAAGACTATCATTTCCCTCTTAATTTGCTTCTAAAGGTATTGAGGTTTTCCTTCCTGAGGGAAACTAAAGGCAAGCTCTAGGTCTCATGCATTGGTGCTCCTAGCATTACAGTCCCAGAGGTCTGCTCACACATTAGGCTTAACGCTATTGCCAGATTAGGGTCAGGAGGGAATTTTCCTAGATTGACAGAAAAATTGTGGTTGCATTTTTTGTGCGGTTTTGGTTGGGGCCTTTTTGTTTTGCTTTTCTTCAGGTTTTTACTTCCCCAAATTCACATCTATTTTCTAGATCCTATGCAATTTTTTTTATTAATTCTCTGCCATTGCCAACCTGCAGATCAGTGGTCCCTTAATCTCGCTGCCTACTTCCTGTAGCATGTTACAGCTGCAGGTTTTTTTGAGAGGAGTCAGAAAGCACTTGCAGCACTGGTTTGTGAGGTGAGTGGAGCAGGTATCCGAACTAGAGGCACCAACAGGATGCTCACTGCATGTTTACTCCCAGCTGCAGACACTGGACTACAGGGTGACCCTGGAGGACTGCCCAATGTGAACGCAAGCACATAGAGTAACTGCAGCAGCAGCAGTAAGAGGGAACAGGGGCATTAACCCAGGCTCTCAGCTGTACAAGCACAGATTTAAAGGACACATAACCACTGGCTGGCCTCCAGGGCTTATTTGCAGGCAGGCAGGCAGGGATTT
>VYZR01073274.1:208-16137 GCA_013400675.1 Oxylabes madagascariensis | reverse complement strand
AAAATATGTATGTATGTATGTATATGTATATACATCTATATTTGCAATCTCTGAGCTTTAGCAATGCTTTTATATTGACAGAAACACCCCAAAATCAAAGCTTCTGTTAGTTATGATGGCACAAAGGAGGACATTCCCTCCCTTCATCTTCCCCTGTAGCAATTCAGATAGACAATAAACAGCATCAACATAAATTTACCTCTGCATTTTACATATTGCTATGTATATACAAAAAAATATCAACTTTTCCAGTTGTCATCTCAGTTTGAGCGTTGAAAACAGGAGCTGGAGGCTGAGCTTTTATCTGTTCTTCAGAGATCTCTGGCTTGACTGTTGAACTCCTGCTCCCTTCTGTCCAGACAAGGGCCAATGTTTCTCCTGCCTGCCATGGGAACACGACTGGGCAGTGAATGTGTGTTTGACACAGAAAAGCAGACTAATTGAAGTCAAAATGCTTTGAGAGGTCTGGTTGGGTTGATTTTAATGAGGATTTTTAAAGCTATCATCCTTCTCATGTGTGTTTTATTTTTTTTTCATTCTGGGAATTTTTTCCTTAGCAGCAATGTGAGTTATGAGGTATTTAACCAGCCCTTTGTGTTTCCCCAACACCACAGAATCTGTGCAGCTCACCAATTCTAAAAATAAATACAAATGAAAGCCAAACCCTTTCTCTTCCCCTTTCTTTAATCACATCCCTCCATGAGCAGGGAGTGCACTTTGCCCAGGTGAATTTCCCTGCCCTCCAAACCCCATGAAAAGCAAACAGTGGCAGAGATGCATCTCCATGGCACAGAGAACTCACTTTGAAACTCAAGTGACTGCACAGGGGATTTTTTTTCAGCTCTCTTTTGCAGCAGCGAGGCAGCTTTTAAATGGCATCAGTGGCAACTTCTCAATAACCGAAATTACTGCGGCCAAATTCCATTCTGGTAATTGTGAAATTAACTGGTGTCGCTGTTTCAAGAGGGTGTTTCCCCCTGGGAAGAGGGCTGAGCCAGGTATGGGCATCTAGACCACCTTTCATTTAGCAGGATGTATCAGTTTGATTAAAGTTAATAAAGCAAGAAGAGATTTAGCAAATGGAACTAATGTTCAGAGATAATTTCAGCTGGAATAAATGAACAAGAGATGGGGAGAAGTAATTACAGGAATTTGCTGAAGACCTCTAGGGTGAAATGCACATGACCACAGCACACTGTGTGAAGGAACAGAGTGAAAACTAAACACAGTAATGGGATCCTTCAGTTATCCAGGAGGAAACTGGGAATAGCCCGTGGTGATGCTGGCACTGTGTTTGGAACAATGCAGAGCATTTTAGAGAGCCTTGGGTGAGAGTTTGGGGGAAAACCCAGGGGCTGAGTTATTGCCAGGGTCGCTCTGCTCCTCACGCAGCTGGAGATTGGAGATTGGGTTGTCTGAGGGAGAGATCACCCAACACCAACACCGATTCAGTAACAGAATGGAATCCCAGAACTCTCAAGGTGGCAAAACTACTCCAAGACCATCGAGTCCAACCTTTCACCCGTCACCACCTCATCAGAGCACTAAAAACCGTGGGCAGTCATGGGGAACTTCCTGCACCTCTTATAGTTTCATTTCATTTCCTAGAATATCGAATTAATTTGCTTCTAGAGTTGCTTCTAGAAGGAAAACATAATGATAAACAGAAGGGGTTTTATGCCCTAGAGCAATTTTTTAACTTTTACTCCTCTTTGGCTGCTCCAGGTTCCAGCACAGCAGCACTTGTTTACTCTGACGAACTCTGACTTTGAAAGACTCTGACAGGTCTTAGCTGCACTCTTTTAATCTAAGAGCATAACCTGTAATCAATAAGCAAGGCTTTTAAAGCCATCAATAATTTATTCAAAATTATTCCGTTTCCCAGCCTTCCAGGAACACCGCTAGCGCGCCGACGTAATTTCAGCATAAATAACACCTTAATTTTACCCTTCCCCAACGCTACCGCGGCTGCAGCAACGCGAATTAATCCTGAAAAGCCACAATTCATTGTGCTGGATGAAATATTCAAAGGCTGCTGGATGCTGAGCGGTGTCGTGATGCTCGTGGCACTCGGGGAACCTCTGGGGCAGCTCTGACCCGGCAGCTCCCAGCACATCCTCGTGGGTTCCCTGTAGGAAGGGNATCTATAATTATACATTATATATTCTATATAATATCTATTTTTTTTTATATATATATATATATATGATATTTTTATACCTAAAAACAAATCTTGGTGTCTTCAACAAGAGTTGCTGTGGTTAATTTACAAAAGCAGGATCCAGCTGCAAGGAATCACGGCAAATTTCCTGCGTGCAGGGAATTTCTGTGGATCCAGCATTATTTTAGCCAGGTTCATTTGTCTGGCTGACATTTTAAAACAGATGTATAAGCAGATATCATGGGCTACTCTTGTAACAAGCATAAAAAAATCTATTCTGTACTTAGTAGGAACTTGATAAAAAATAGAAGGGAATGTAACCAGGTGACTGCAGAACTGCTGTGTGAACATACATGGAAGGTGTTGTCCTCAACAGAGCTGGTGAGCACTAAAAGCACAAAGTTCCTTAGTTTTTGGTGTGGATGTTGGTCTGATAAATCTTGGGCACAAGAGTAAGAAGCACAGGTGGATGCCTCTATTTCCAGCCCTAGAAGTGGCCTGGTTTGACACCATTTTTACCTTGAGGTTGCATTTTCACCCCATCAGGTGAAAATCTACGGACGAGTCAGAGCATTTTGGGGCAAATCCAACCTCAGTGCTCTGCAGGACGTCACCCCTGCTTTGGTGACACCAAACTTCATCCAACGGGCCCTGCAGTGCCAGAAACCCAATTCCTCTGCTGGGAGCTGAGCCTGCTCTGCCCATCCTGCTGGATGTCAGGGACGGAGCCCTGGCTTTGTCCCTGTTTTGCTGTCGGTGGGGGATTAAGAGGAATGAACCCTCTAATGCTGCTGAGCACCTGCAAAGCCCCACCTGGGTAAGCAGCTTAGCCAAGGATTCTCCCTGCACGGCCACATCTGCCCCTGTGCCACCAAACCCTGTCAAGGACAGGGGCCAGGAGCCTTCAGTTCCAAAATAACAGAACTGAGCAGACAGGAGCAGTGTCAGCAAGTTTTCATTCCCCAAGTGGCTGCAGTGAGAACAATGATTTGTGTAAAAGGGAATTTTGGGGGGGTTTTAGCTCACCATTGTCTTCTTGTTTTGCTTTAACCTGCAAAANCTCTTTTAATCTAAGAGCATAACCTGTAATCAATAAGCAAGGCTTTTAAAGCCATCAATAATTTATTCAAAATTATTCCGTTTCCCAGCCTTCCAGGAACACCGCTAGCGCGCCGACGTAATTTCAGCATAAATAACACCTTAATTTTACCCTTCCCCAATGCTACCGCGGCTGCAGCAACGCGAATTAATCCTGAAAAGCCACAATTCATTGTGCTGGATGAAATATTCAAAGGCTGCTGGATGCTGAGCGGTGTCGTGGTGCTCGTGGCACTCGGGGAACCTCTGGGGCAGCTCTGACCCAGCAGCTCCCAGCACATCCCCGTGGGTTCCCTGTAGGAAGGGGCTCTGTTGCCCCGATTTCAGCCTTCTAAATTGTTTTCGTTTCTGTAATGGAGTTCTCACGCTTTCAAGTACCAACAAATGGTTTGTTTTCATCTTTTCATGGAGGAGGAGAGAGCTGACAGACTGTTGGTCTGACCAGTGTGTTGGAGGGGTGGCAGCTTCACCCTCCAATCCACTGTCACCTTTGGGATTCTATCGAATGTCAACGATGTAAATAAAGTTCCTTCTTTTCCAGCACGACTCAGCATGTGGGTGCAGTTCTTTCCTGTCTCCTACTCCCACAGGGCTCCCTGAATATTTTGCAGCTCCTGAGCTCTGGGAAATGCTGCTCCCACCTGGAGAGGGGCTGTGTGAGGTTTGTGCTGCCTGGACAGATGTGCTCAATTTGTAATTCCAAGGTTGTTCCCTCCGCAGCCACACTCAGCAAATTCAGCCCCAAATCAGCGCTTCAGGCTCATTCCTTCNGCTTTGGTGACACCCAACTTCATCCAACGGGCCCTGCAGTGCCAGAAACCCAATTCCTCTGCTGGGAGCTGAGCCTGCCCTGCCCATCCTGCTGGATGTCAGGGACGGAGCCCTGGCTTTGTCCCTGTTTTGCTGTCGGTGGGGGATTAAGAGGAATGAACCCTCTAATGCTGCTGAGCACCTGCAAAGCCCCACCTGGGTAAGCAGCTTAGCCAAGGATTCTCCCTGCACGGCCACATCTGCCCCTGTGCCACCAAACCCTGTCAAGGACAGGGGCCAGGAGCCTTCAGTTCCAAAATAACAGAACTGAGCAGACAGGAGCAGTGTCAGCAAGTTTTCATTCCCCAAGTGGCTGCAGTGAGAACAATGATTTGTGTAAAAGGGAATTTTGGGGGGGTTTTAGCTCACCATTGTCTTCTTGTTTTGCTTTAACCTGCAAAACTTCTCTCCATTATTCTTTCTCTTGTGTGGATTTCACAATTAAGTGACAAAGGCATGTTTTTGACATCTGTCTGATTTCCATGACAACAGATTATGAAACCAGGCGTAGTGAGCATGCGAGACGAAACCTGAGAAAAATGATGAAGCTAAATGAAGATTTAATCAATGTGAAGAACAGCAACAAAGGGGGGGAAAGGAAAGACACAACAAAGGTATTTAATTTATGGAAGACGTATTTTTCTATTTCCTTTATGGAAGACCTGTATTTTTCTATTTCCTTTATAAAAGAAATGTATTTCTCTATGTCCTTTCTGCTATCCAAACATTAAAGGCTAAAGGAATAACCTGTACTCATTAGGGAAAAGCAACAGGAGCAGATTTTGAAAGGAAAGGAGCCCTGGTTTAGCTTGGGGCCCTCACTAAGCAGGTCTGGGTCTTCCCTGAAGGAAGAGGAGGATGGTGCCCATGTGCCAACCACCAAAAGTTTTCCTTCTTCCTTTTCCTCTTATGAAAACCAGGAAAGATGGAAAGAACCGGGAGTGATTTTGTCAGGATGGGTTTCAAAAGGCTAAAAGGTCATTTCTGGGAAGAGGTGCTGCTGCTGTGGGTTGGACAAAGCACTCATGAATCCAATTGCAATGCGAGTTATTCACTTTTTTAAGACAAAAAATATCCCTGTGTTTTGGAAAGGTGGCTGCTGAAGGAAATAAAGGTGCAAAGGGAATCTATGGACTCTCCATAACAGCAGAGGAGAACAGGTCAGAGGAGCATCTGTCCAGCCTGGCCCAGGGAGAGCTGCTCCTCCCTGGGAATGGGAAGGATTCCATGGCTTTCCCAAATCTCTCCAAGCCTGGTTTTCTGCCACATTCAGCCCACGAGCTCTGAGAACTCCTCAGTTGTTCAGCCCTGCTTTCAGCTCCAGCGGTTTGCTTGTACCACTGGCTTAAGTTCATAAACTATGTCATAACAGGCTAAGCTGGACATCTTGAAGGACTGCCAAAAAAAGGGCAAAGCAAAGAAAATAACTGTAATCCACAGCCTTTTGAAAAGAAGAGGCATAAATAAGTTTTAAAGCCGTGAGCACACAGAGGAAGAAATCATGGGAAGAGCCCTAAGTGACTGAGCAAAGGATTGGTATTTAGGCTCTGTGTTGGTATTCCAGACGCAGACACTGGATAATAAGGGAGAGGCTGACGGTGCCTGATTTTCAAGGATAACTCACATCCATTTCCGTGGAGTAATTCTGAACACACCTGGATTTCCTGCTGAAATTCTCTTCCTGCAGGTGAGGGGGTGGCTTGGCAGGACTGGGGGCAGCTCTGGGAAATGTAATTCACCGGCTTGACTTGCAGCGGGGACTGGGAGAGCGGTCAGGGAGAAATCCATGTGAATTTTGGGGCATTTGTCAACAGTGTTAGGAGTTCAATTTGGCACAGGCATGGGCATAATAACGCTGGAGTTACTTTGGGGCCCTCGCAGGTTGCAGCATAAATCTTTACAGGAGCTCGATTTGTGTTCATTTTATGTGTGAAACATTAATAGATTTTTAATATACTGGCACAAGATAAAATGAACTTCAGCGACATCAAGAAGAAAAATCGACTTTGCACAACGCACGGGGAAAATACACTGGTGGTGTTTTGCACTGTGCTGGGAAGTTGTGTGAGGGTCAGGGTGGGTGAAACACAGGTTACACAGCCTGGAAGATTTGTTAGCTGCACTAAAGAGCTGTTCAGAGGAGCAGAGACCAAGAAGTGCAGGTTTCAGTGCAGCTGAAACACGGCAGGGCTTCCAAAGCACCTTAAAACCAGCCTGCACTGACTGCATTCATTCTGTCTCCAGCATTTAATCCAAATTAATTCTAAATCTCCCATTTTCTATGCTGGGTTATTGTTGTAACTGGGAAGTTAAAACCACCAGCTGAGTCACTCAGCTTGATTTTTAAGGGTCTGGAATCACTCTCAATATTGGAGATGGGGAATGACCTCCTGGAACCTGTTGTAAACTGTCATTATTTGATGCTTAACACAACAGCACAGGCTTTCCATTAAGATGCTAGAAATAGGAATTTTTATTTTTTGAGAAGCGACTCTCTTACATAGCATTTTACACAGACCAATTTGATTGGTGAAACAAAGGCAAACCTCTTCAATCACATTGGTTAAAACAGATGTTCGTCAAGAAACCTCTCCTGTGAGAAAGAATGAATAAACATAGGTACAGTTACAAAAACATTTCTCTTGTTTACAGAAAGTTTTCTCGGGAAAAAATTTCCCAGAAACCAAAACATTAAAATCAGGGCTACAGTAAATATTGTCCATCAATGGAGAATTGACAGAGGGGAAGTTTTCCTCCATAGGGAGAGGTTTGCTTATGGACTGTGAGAATCTATAGGACCTGTGGACAAAATTAAAGATAAAAACTAGATTTTGGAGCAGTGGATTTGGGCACTTCTCATTAGCTGGAAAGTCAGCTGAGCTCCAGATTTATCTGGATAAATAAAAGAGGGGTTTCTCCATATTTCTTCTGCCATCACTTTATAAATATTTCACATTTTTCATCTGCAAGCTCCACTCTCTTGGTTTCCACGCTGCTCAACCAACTCTCCGTCCCGAGGGCTGGTGCTGAAATATTAAAAATGCTGAAGTTCTCTGCTCTGCCCAGTGCCCAGGAGCTGCTCCCACCTCTGCCAGAGCACGGGGTTAACTCCAAGCCCCAGCACGACTCCGGGTCGCCGGCGCTTTGCATGCAAACGGCGTCGCAAATGTTATGGGGAGTTATAAAGTTAATATAAAAAGCAGATGGAGAGAAATTAAAAGAGATAGTCAGGGGAGAAGAGATGAGATATAAAAATAGATGGAACTGGTGAAGCATGGAAGTTGCAGAAAAGCTGTTCCAGATGCCAGGAGCTACTCCAGAGAGAAGTCTCATCCCGGCGACAGGGAGTGGTAGGGAAGTGCACTGAGCAATTTAAGGGATAAAGGGAAGAACATGCAAAAATCCTTTAATTTTTGCCTCAAAAAACTGCCAAATACTAATTCGAATTCTCATATCTTGCGAATTATCTCAGAAACATGAAAGAATCAACAATACCCACCCTCAGTATCAGCAATTAGACTAAATTTCACACCTTATTTATATTTTATCTGGAAAATATAGGAAGATATTTGTCATTTAAAGCCAGCAAGCAAGAAGTGTACATGCTTTATTCTGCAGCCACAGAAACCCTTTAAATTTGCTTAATTTGTTAAAGGTCTTGGCACATATCTGAATTTATCTCATAATCCATTTATTTGGCCAACTCTGGGATTAAATGCAATGGATTCCATTGTTCCTGCATTGCACCTGCCGAGTGAAACACTCTCCCTTGCAGTGCTTCTGTATGGAAAAAAAAGGTTCTGTGCTTTTGTGTAAATATTAATTACATTCTAGTTTTTATCCAAATTTCCAATCCTCCTCTCCAACTTAAGTGGCTGATGAGGGTGGAATAGGGAAATGTGACATTCTGTTCTGAGCTCGTTGATGACACTGATGAATACAACTTTATTAGGGGAAGCAGATGTTGTCACACAGCCCGGAGGTGTCTCTGATAAGGAGAATTTGCTGACAAATATTATCCAATATTCCAGGCTCACCATCAGCCTCGTGTTCTCCCTCTCTCAGACAATGAGTCCTTGGCCTGAGGTGCTGCCTGTGATCTCAGCACTGTCCTTGTCACAGCAGGAGCCAGCTCAGCCCTGTCAGCTCCACAAACCCTTCTGGGGCAGGCTGGGTTTGGGTCTCCTTCAAGGCTTTGCAGCACGAGATGGTCACAGATGGAAACAGGGAATGGGTTGGGTTGGAGGTGATGCCTTGGGAAGGCTGAGCTGGAACAGAGACTGGGCAGAGCTGGAGAATAAAGCAGGGATTTATTGAAAGGTCTCCAGGATACATCTTAGGCAGAACAAGAGCCTGGCCAGGGCTACACCCAAGGTGGACCCAAAATGGTCACAAAATGGACAAAGGGCCACGAGGTCTCACACTTTGATCAGTTTTGTCTCTCCTCCTCCACGAAAATATGAAAACAAACCATTTGTTGATACTTAAAGTGTGAGAAAGTTCTCGATAAGTATACAAAACACTTCTCCTCAGAAGGCTATGCAGGCGACACACAGCTGCTCTGGGCAACCTCAGGGCCTCCCCACCCTCCCAGGGAACAATTCCTTCCCAATATCCCATCTAAATCTACCCTGTTCCATCTTACAGCCATCCCCCCTTGTTCTATCGCTCCACACTCTTGTGCAAAGTCCCTCTCCATCCTTCTTGTAATCCCCTTTCCCTACTGGAAGGCAGATACCCTGCCTGGAATGCTTAATTTCCAGGCTGAAATGTGTTCCATTCCTTGGGAGCCAAATTGCTTCCCAGAAGATTTTTTAGGCTGGAGAGGCTCTCTGGAGCAGTCTCCCCATCAATACCACGCTCAGACAAAGTAGGGATGTAGCAATTAGACGACATTTGTGGCCATTACCATCAAAGAACAGTATATTAATGATGTTCTACAGAACCATTTCCCAGTATTTCCTTAGAAACTCTTGTTGGGTCTACCCATAAATGTCTCATAAAAGCTATAAATATTCAAGAAAGGAAGTCAGTTACATATAAAGACCTCTAATAGGCACTATGAATGAATTCTGAACCATATAATAGCCAGGCACCTGTGAAAAATGGCAAGAGGATGTGATCTATACATTATATATGAGGCACTTTGCTACAGCTGCGAAGATTTCGAGTTATTCAGCGGAGCTAGAAAATTAAAACAAGAGAATAGAACAAGAAAGGCATTTGAATTAAGTCTTGTGTGGTGCTGCTTCTTACTCAGCCATCATTATAATAATTTGTTTTGCACAAAATAGATTTATAAAAGCTCATAAATTCCAGTTAAATGGAAATTCACACTGCTGGTATTTATTTAACTTTCTACAAGTTGCTCACAATGGGTTTGTGACCAGAGTAGGTGAATCATTCCAATCAAATGCAACGGGCAGAGCTGGACACTGAGATGTCACTGAGCCATATTTCGGTTATGTTTTGCGTATTTTAAATACACAGCCAATAAAATCATGGCAAAAATGCTATTTAAAATTGTGGAAAGGAGACAGAAAAAAATTGCTCCCACACGCTGAGTCGTGCTGGAAAAGAAGGAACTTTATTTCCATCTTTGACATTTGATAGAATTCCAAAGGTGACAGTGGATTGGAGGGTGAAGCTACCACCCCTCCAACACACTGGTCAGACCAACAGTCTGTCAGCTCTCTCCTCCTCCATGAAAATATGAAAACAAACCATTTGTTGATACTTAAAGTGTGGGAAAACTCCTGGTACATAAAGAAAACAATTTTCTCAGGAAGGCTGCGCGGGCAACATAAAATCATACGAAACTTTCAGGGTTTTTCTCTCTCTCCTCCCTTCATTCTTTTCCTTTTAATCAGCAGCAGCCAAACCCGCTGCAGGTCCTGGGCTTCCACTGACACCAATAAAAATCCATCATGAGCCCTGAGGAAAGCAATTCCTGGCTGCAAAAGGCAGCAGGGAAGGTCTGGCTTTGTGGGGAGCTGCCTGACAGAACCTGCAGGTTTACAGGATATTGGGGCACAGGGCCTGAACCCACAGAGTCTTTCGGGGCTGATGGAGCTACAGAAAATGATCCTGACTGAAAATACGGCACCTTCACTCCTGAGCAAGGGATTGGCACATGAGGGATCACCTGGAGCAGTCCCTGGCTGGAAATCACAGCTCAGGGCCCTCAGGAATGGTGCTGCACAAACAAAAGGCTGATCTGTCCTGGCAGGATGCTCCGATTTTGGGATGCTGGGACACTCCAGGGAGCAGCCACCCCCTGCAGCAACCCCAGCACCACCCTGTTGGGCAGCTGGTGAAGCTCTGTGCTTTAGCCCGCAAAATATGCCTGACAAGTTAAAAATGGGGACTGCATTTTCTTCTTTCCTCTCACAGATCTGCCTTAGGTAGGCTGAGAAGGCTCCTGGTAGCTGGAAAAAGCAGCTGTGAGAAATTCTCTACTCCACAGCAGCAGTTCCAGTGCTGGGAGTGAAATAACACAATAAAATCAGAGAACCAGCTGAAGGTTTCCCATTTCTCTGATCATTTTTCCTAAAGCCTGACATGGCATCTCTCTAAGAGTGAGTCCCTCCTGTGGCTGGGTGGGCTTGAGGGACTTGAGGAGTCTCTGTGCTCGGAGCAGTGGCCAGAGCAGAGAGGTTCCTTGTCCCTGCTGTGTGGCACAAACCCCTCCCGCTCTCCTCTCTTTTTCTGGGAGATCCCTGGGATTTCTGCTGGAGGAATCCTTGTGCAGCTCTTCCTCCACTCGAGCATTGATTGAGTGGGAGAAAAGCCCTGAGCACCCTCAGAACTCACTTCAGCATCAATGAGAATTCACTCGCTACGGAGCCTTCCGCTCCCAGAAAAGAGCTGGATTGTTTTTATTCACTCGTGTCTCCAGCCCTTCTCTCCTGGCAGTGCGGGATTTTGCAGAGATGAGGTGGATATCACATTTGCATGCTCTGGAGGTACAAGGAAAGCGTGTAGCAGCGCTGGGGAAACAAGTGCCACAAGCAGAGGTCACAGTCATCAGGGGCTGTTTGGATCCTGCCTAATGAGTGACTCTCCTCGCTAAATAAATAATTAACGCAGGCATTTATTGAAGGCAAACGCTGCCGTGATCTTCAGGCACCGAAGCTGAAAAAGCTACAGAGGAGGGTGTCAGCAGAGCCTCGTGTTAAAAATGTTCTTTCATAGATTTGTGCCACAGGAAGCAACAGCTGCATGCAAACAGTCCTCGGCTTTTTGGGGGCTGAGAGACTTCCCAAAACATCAGCTTCCTTTTCACCCTTTGGGAATGAAAGGTTTTCTTTTATCGATGCAACAATCTGTGGGTCCGCATGGCCAAAAGTTACCTACCAAAACTGCCTGTGGCCGGGAGAAAAGGTTTCACTCCCAGTGCAGCTGGATAATTTCCACAGTTTGGCTTCTCTGGATGCCTCAGTGACTCGCAGCGGCCCCGTGGCTGTTCTTGTTCTCTTCTTTCTCAACAGATTATTCATCTGCCTTCCAATCTCAGCAGAAGCACGAGCTGCAGCCAGACCTGCCCCAGCAGAGCCCTCTCCAAGCACAGACACACAGCATTCCCCCAGGGACCAGCCCCTCTGGAGAAAGGAACGAAAACCCACCACAAAACATGGGTATTTGTCCCTGCTGCTCTGCAGCAGGAAGAATTTACATCTCTTCTTCTGTTGCTGAAGTAAAAAGGGGCCCAAACCTCCCTTCTCAGGCCAGTGGGAAGAAAATGCAAGCACTGCAGCGCTCATGGAAGTCCTGGATTCATTCCAAGGTGCACTACATTGCTCATGGAAGTCCTGGATTCATCCCAAAGTGCAGCACTGGGAGCTGGCAGCGCTGGGGAAACCCTCAGTGGGGTTTTTGGGGTGACCCCAGGGCTCAGCCCTCACCTTGAGGAGTCACCAGCACCCCAAAGTCACCAGGCTAGAGCCTTGGCTGGTGTAAATCAGCTCAAATACACAGATTTGAGTGGCTGAGAATCCAGCTGTGTGTGACAGCCTGGCCTTGGGAAGGCTCCTCCAGGCTGTGGAGATGCTCTCTCCACGCTTTGGAGAGAAGCAATGAGCACTCAGGGAGGAATAGAAAGAGAGCTGCGTTCATTTTCAGGTTTGTGGGAGCCCTTTAGCATCCAAACTCCGATGGAAATGATCTCCTTGAAGAGCACAACACTCAGACAGAAGCCAGGCAGGGCCTGGCTCTTAATCCTTCTCCAAATTGATACAAAACACAGCGCAGGAGCTACAACACTACAAAAAAAAAAAAAAAAAGCTTCACAAGCAGCTCATTCTTAAGCATTTTCGGCTTTGATGTAAAGAAGATATTTTATGTGTCCAAAAAATCTCCAGTGCTGGGTGTTGGCACCAGTCTTGAGGGAAGGGATTATTCCATGGCTGTGGCTGTACATCACCCACCGAAGGGAAGACCAAAGCTATAATTAGGCCTCTCCCAGTGCCGTCCTGTTGGGTATCTTTGGATAATTGTTGCAGCCCACATGCTTGTCCATATGTTTTTTTCCCGTGAAGGATGATTAATTCTCCTCTCCTTCAGCGCAGTATGTGGCTTATGCAGGGAATATATCTTTACGAGCAGGAGGATTCCTATGTAACAGGAAAATAAAGCTCCTAATCCTGCCACCCCCCTGGGGAAAATCCAGCCCAGCAAATGGCATCGAGGTCTTAATTCTCAGGAGTTGTTTGTGGTGAGGGGAGCACCCCAGATCGGGCAGGGCTGCTCAAAATCTGCCATCTGGCCAGGCGGCAGAGCTTCGGGAACTTTTAAATAGGCATTGTTTGTTAAAGCCTGGATTTTCCCTGGTGCATTAATGCATTTTGGAGAGGGAGAGCAGCCCCTAATTGCTGCAGGGACTGCTCTCAGAGCCTGGCAAAGAACTGGCACTGATGCCTTGGAAGGCTGACCTGGAACAGAGATTGGACAGAGCTGGGGAATAAAGCAGGGATTTATTGAAAGGTCTCCAGAATCCACCTTGGGCAGGACAAGAGCCCGGCCAAGGCTGCACCCAGGGTGGACCCAGAATGGTCACAAAAATGGCTGAGGGTCCTGAGAAAAGTTACATTTTATAACTTTTGGTCCATTTGCATATTGGGGTTTAATTGTCCAATTCCAGCTCCAGGCTGTGAGGTCCCATCCTTCTTGTTCCTCCCTCCAGCCCACCCTTGGTTGTGCTTTTGGGCCTGAAAGTTGTCCTTGGTGTGCAGCAGGAAGGATTTGTTTTGTGTCCCTGCTCTGTGAAGAGCTCACCAGCACTTAATGTGAGCTCAGAACTACATCCCTGGGCAGCACAGAATCTGAAAATATGAAAACCAAAACTTAAGGCATCAGCACAGCTCTGCCAGAAGCGCCTGAGAATTCGGGGTTGGGGATGTGGGGAAAGAGCTCTGGGTTTTCTCAAAGCAGGTGAGCACAGCAGCAACCTCTAACTTGTTTTATTGAGCCCTCCAAAGCTGTGTTTGCTCCTGGGTGATGCACAAAACGCTTGTTTAAACCTCGGCCTGTTGTTCTGGAGGTGGCAATTCTGTGCACTCCCTGACCAGCCCACAGCCCCACCTGCCCCGATGTTTCACCAGCAGGGAAAACAGCTAAAAATTACAGTTATTAGTCACTATTCTCCCCTTCTTCTGAGTCATTAACATCAATTACTAACCACTGCATTGTCAATTAAAACTATCACTTGCTGCTATTCACTGCTAATGCGCTAATTGTCATCAATTTACTGCCTCAATTATGTGGTCATACAGTTGCCTCGAGGTATAGAGATGTGATATAAGGATCTGGAGGAGAAACAAGCTCTCCCTGGTTTTAATGCAGGAAAAGAAACCTGAAGGGAGTCTGAACATGGATGGAGTTGCAGAATTCTCCTAGAGAAAAATTATTCTAACACAGAGATGATGGTAAAGGAAAAAAAAAAAAAAAAAAAAAAAAAAAAAAAAAAAAAACCCCCCCAACATTTAAAACCGGGTTTTTTTTTTTTTTNAAAAAAAACCCCACCACAATTTAAACCGAGTGTTTTACTTGTTTTTATTCCTGACCCTTCCACTGCAAATGTGACGTTATTTCGCCTGCAATAGATTTGTGGATGGTGTTCACTCTGTAATCATGTATATATTTTTGCCTAATTATATCTGATTGCTTATTGCATGTTGTACTTTCTAATGAGCATTGAATTATTAATCTGCTGCCGAGCCTTTCTCAGCATACAAAAGGGAAAGATGTCTGGTGTCATTGAACACAGCCTATTGTGTTCCCTTCAAGCAGCAGCAGCAGCAAACTTTAGGATTCAGCAGTGTGCCAGATTTTCACTACAGACACAGCCGAGTTCTCTTTGACAGGTTTTAAATAATATGTTTTTGGTATGCTTTATCTGACACTAAGCTGCCCTGAAAATTGTAGAGAAAGTCTGCTAGTGAGAATAAAATCAGACAAACTCCTGGAAAAAAAAAAAATCCCTCCTGCCTCTATTTTTCAGTCCTTAGGCAAATAACCTTGTAGGCTGTGTGGAAGGGTTTGATTTCTTTCATGCAGTTGCTCAGCAATCCAAGGAAATAAAGCAGAGATGCTTATCCAGAGCAAGGGTCCGGGGAAAATGATGGATCTTTTTCCCCGCAAAGGAATGGGGATTTTTCACCTAAAATTGTGATGGGCACTTGGTTTCCACGTGCAGTATTTGTCTGTGATGGGGTACTGGGGGTGAAATCCTAATTCAAATCATGCTGGGCCCTGGCACAGGGTGCCCAGAGCAGCTGTGGCTGCCCCTGGATCCCAAGGCCAGGTTGGACATTGGGGCTTGGAGCACCTGGGACAGTGGGAGGTGTCCCTGCCATGGCAGAGGGGAAAAGATGAACTTTAAGGTCCCTTCCCACCCAACCCATCCCATAATTCCAGCATGAATCCATAATTTGATCCCAATGAACCCTGTCTTTGGCAGGGGCTGTGCTGCTGATGCCTCCCAGCTCACCCACACACCCAGGGCACCCGCCTGTGGGCAGGTCGGTCCCAAAGGAGGGGTCTTGGGTGAAGGGGGGACACACCCAAGGCAGACTTGGAGCTGAAACCCTTTCTAAATGTTTTTTTTTCTGGAGAGCAGTGTCCTCCAGCTGAGATTTGGTGGCTGTCCTGCTCCTCCCAGGGTCAATGCTGGCCATTTGTCCTTCCCCAGGCTCTTCTCAGCTGTGCGAAACCTCTGGGCTCCCCTCCCTCATGACCTCAGCTCCTCTGGCACATCCTGCCCTTCCCAGGTGGATTTCAGCTCTGTGTGTGCTCAAAACCTGGAGCATCTCTGGTGTTGGGATGTGCAAGCCCAACCTCTGTCTCAGCCGGTGTTTTATTGTGTGTTTTATTGTGTGTGAGAGGACGGGTTTGCTTTTGAAGCTTTAAATCTTTTATTTGCTCCCTAAATCTCTTAACACCCTGCTTGTGCTGGACAATACAAATGGCAGCTTTGGCAGTTGGCACCGTTGCTTCCTGGCGGTCGCTCCTATCTAATGCTAAAGCTGATTTTCATCTCTAAAGATATTCCAGGCTCAGTGCATTAACTTGGGTTTTGACAAAAAGGAATGAAACCAATGTAAGAGATTAATATTTGTGTTGGTTTGTTTAGAAGCTTTTTAGATCAGCAAGAGGAAAATTTGGGGAAGAGAGATGAGGTTCAAATGTTTTATAACTGTGGGGTGAAACATTTCTTTGGCTCCGTCTGACTGAAACATCGGCTTCATTTGAACTGAGTGGCATCAGTTTGGGGCATTTTTTTCCATCTCTGGATTTTTCTTTTGGTTTGGCTATTTGTTCTCTTATCTCTGCTCCCTGACAAAAAAAAAAAAAAAAAAAAAAA
>VYZR01073271.1:10271-25499 GCA_013400675.1 Oxylabes madagascariensis | reverse complement strand
ATGATGTTGCAGGTTTAGATAGTCAATATTAGAGCTGGCAGAAAAGAGTCTCATAATACCAGATGAGATATTTATACATGTATTTATTTCGGCATCAAAACCTGAGTGTTTAATTTGACAGCCTTGTTTCCAGAAGCTCATTGTACAGCAGTATAGAGAGGAATACTCCTCTTCCAGAGGACATTTTCAAACCTCTTAGAATACAGCTATGATTCAGCCTAAGAAGTGGCTACTGTTCATAATTTTTTTTTTTTTTTTTTTTTTTTTTTTTTTTTACCTGAGGCTTAGCTGGGCTGGACTTTTAATGAGCAAGTTAAAGTCATCTACTGAAGGAGATGTCTTCCCATGGGCAGGCAGGTGCTCAGCCATCTCCAGGAGAGCAGGGCCGCATCACAGATAACGGTGACTTGGGCAAGCATCACTCCCAATATTCCTTCCTTCCTCCTTCTTCCCCCGCTTTATACACTGAGCATGATGTCACACATCTCAAATACCCCTCGGGTCAGTTGGGGTCACCTGTCCCAGCTGTGTCTCCTCCCACCCTCCCAGGCACCCCAGCTTCCCCACAGGCATGACAGTATGAAAAGCAGAAAATGCTTTGGCTCTGTGCAAGCCCTGCTCAGCAGTAACAAAAACATCTCCATATTATCAACTCTGTGTTCAGCACAAATCCAAAGCACAGCCACTGTAACAGCTGCTGGGAAGTTAACTTTACCCCAGTCAAAACTAGCACACTCAATGACAACCAATTTCATTGGTGGCCTCAACAGAAAACCTCAGGGGAACAGCAAACTCACACAGCACTTGTAGAGTTCAGGAAGGCTGTCATTCCTTGGATATTTAAAAAGTAAATGGCTTAAAGGAAGCATGGCAAAAAAAAAAAATAAAAAGAAAATCCCAAGCCCAAACAAACAAAACAAAACAAAAATCACCATAAATCTCCTGGCAGACAAAGAATGATGGATTTTGGCCAAGCCTGCATACAGTGAATGATAACAAGACTTCCAAATGCGTCAATGGACTCAGGGATTGCTGACGTTTTGCATGATATCTTACCCTATGCTATGTTGCAAACTTTCCCATAACCACATAATCTCACTGGAGCATTCATCAGATCCTGACAGGTCTGATAACTGGCATTTATCCCTAAAATAAAGCCAAAAAACGACACTGAGTTGTATTTCCTTTGCACGAGAGCTTTACAAACTCCTTAGAGGAAATTACACCAGCACATCTTCTACCCCAATAGGTCTTTCCCAGCCTCTGGCATTTTTGGCAGCTTGAAGAAAATAGCCAGTTTTACAATCTTATCTAAATATCAGAGCTTTCAAATGTCTGCTGGATAGACTTGGATACAAAACCGCAGCACAGGCTACCCAGTATTGGTGTTACACCTTCCTCCAGCTCTCACCTTGCCTATAAAAAAATTTGTTCTCTGTTATCATGATACCCAGATGTCTCGCCATAATTAGGAGCCACAGAAAATCCATAAATCAATGAATTAACTGATTAATTACTATGCAGCATGAGCTAGGTATAAACTTCCCTGGGTAGATGGAAGGTCTCAGCAGGCAGCAGCCTCCAGCATCCTGATGTCTTCATCTCTTCTGCTTCAGCTATGTATATAGATATATACATATGTATCTTCAGTTCATAGAGTCATAGAATCACAGAGTAGTTTGAGTTGGAGGGGACCTTCAAGACCATTGTTCCAACTTCCCTGCCGTGGACAGAGACACATTCAGCTAGATTAGGTTGCTCAAAGCCCCATCCAACCTGGCCTTGAACATTTTCACAGCTTCCCTGGGCAACTCATGCTAGTACCTCACCACCCTCACAAGGGAAAACTGTCTTACCAATATCTAGTCTCACCCTGCCCTCTATCAATTTGAAGCCATTCCCTCTTGCCTTATCACTCCATGTCCTTGTCAGAAGGCCCTCTCTAGCTCTCTTGTAGCCCTCTTATGTACTGGGAGGGGCTCTAAGGGATCCCCAAAGCCATCCCTTCTCCAGGTTGAACAACTCCAGTTCTCTCAGCCTGTCTCCATAGCAAAGGTGCTCCAGCCCTCTAAGCACCTTCATGGCCTCCTCTGGACTCACTCCAACAGGTCTACATCCTTCTTATGTGTTTGTGTATACATATATCTCCTCTGGGCTGCTTTGCATTGTGGCAGGAGAGTCACCATCTTTCTGCACCCTGGTTCTGTTGAGTCCCACCAAAGCCCTGTCCCATGAAAAGCCAGTGCTCTGCCCCAGTCTTCCCACTAAGCCTCTCTGTATCCACAGGGTTGGACCAGTGCCTGCTCAATTTGCTGGAATTTAACTGGCCTAATTTCAGACTGACAGAAAAGCTAATCTGAAGGATTACTGGCATTTTTAAAAACTGTAGTTAAAGCCTTTCTGACAATCCTCCCTCTCTAAAGGAAATATTTTCATCATTTCCAGGGCCTGGACAAAGCTTAATGAGAGTCAATGTACCTGGTTTCAGAGCACACCTATTTTTTAGTGCCTATCAATTGTCATTTATAAAGAAAACCCTTGACATGACTATTTCCAGGGGACATTCAAACCACATGGATTGTTGCAAATGGTTATTTTGTAGTGCTGCTCAAACTCAGTTAACCCGTCTAGAGTAACACATCTGTTAAACACATGCTTTAGCCCTTCAGTAAGACCAGAGATAATGGAGTAAAACACATCCCAGGTTCACTTTTTCTTTGCCTTCTGGGATTATAAAAGTAATCAGTCCTAACTGTCACCCAAAGAGCAATGCCTGCAATTCAACTAACCACAGAAGGGAGAAAAAAATAAAATTATCAATTGTTCGTGTCTTCCTTCATGCTAACAGTGTGATTTTCTTTTAGTGAAATTATAATTTAATGAAGATGTTGACAGAAGCAAGAGAAAGGATAAACCTTGCCTCGTTTCAAACCTGCTGTCTGCAGGAGTCCCAAACAAGCCCCCAGGTATTAATCCCTTCATCTGAAGCACGCACATCCAGACTAACACCTCACTAAGTCCCCATTAGCTGCTGCTGCACAGCATGGAATGCTACAGCAGGGCAAGTGAGGAATGCCCTGGAGAGAAGGAGAGGAAAACAGATCAAAACTCTCAGTGGAAATAAGCACTGACCCAGAAGACAGACAGGCGTTTTTAAGTACTAGCAGCCTGCTGTGTCCTGGTACAGCTTTTCCAGTTGGCCATCACGAGGGGTGCCTTCCAGAGCAGTGAGAGTAATACACGGCATGTCCCTCATGGAAAAGAAAAGCCTTCAGAGAAATTTAACTTTCTAAGTACATCTGTAGCTGAAAACCAGGGCATTAACAGCTGGGGATCAGCACGGCATCACTGCATTTCATAAAACAATTTATTTCAGACAGGATGAAGAAAGAAAGAGTCCCAAGAGCTGCAGTTCATCTCTTCTGGTGCCCATTTAAGGGAATTGATAATATCTTTGTCTCTTCGGATGTGAAAGTGTCTCTGCTGATTAAAATTCCCTGACGACCTACATCCCCTAAGCTGATCATGATAAGCCTCTCAGGCTGACGGTGTGTTGCTCTGATACCTCCAGCACTGCTGTGCATGGGGAGCAGACACGAGCGCAGGCAGTCATCTCTGAGAGCTCTGCAAGCCAGAATGGGAATCTTGAATGCTCAAAGCCACGGGAGAAAAAGGGCAGCATCCAGGTCTGGGAAAGCAGCAAACCTGCTGACCTAAGAACCACCAGGCTTGCCATGGGCAGATCCAGTGGCACAAATGTCTGCAGGTATTTGTAGAGAGAACTGCAGGGAGATTTATCAGAGGAGGATCAGAAAAGCCCTGTCCTAAACTATTCATGGGTCCCATGGGCTGTTTCCAACTTTTCATGATTTCAGCTTCAGTGGCCTTTTCTTCCTATTACAGATCAAGAAGTTCCACAAGTATGTGAGCCCAGACTCCAGCCCTTGCCAGGGCAGATCTCATTTGTCCTTTCAAACCATGAGACTGTGTTCGTAAGGCTTGCAGTGCTCAAAGGTAGGCAAAACAGAGCAGTCTGGCGAGAAAGCATCTCCCCAGGACTGCCTCCTTCTCAGGTGGGTTTAGTAGGAGCAAGGCACTGGGGGAGGACACCTTGTCTTTTCCTACTAGCACTGCCAGCATCACACTGTGAAATAGGGAAGCAGTCCTTGCCTCCTTTCTTCTATCACTTTACCTTCTGCAACTGTCTCTAAAGCAGACCATGTGGTCCTGTACAATAAGGCGCTGGAACCTGGATTACCTTATCCTGTGTTTTAAAGAGCACAAAACACGACAGAGCCTGCACCTGGATCAACATCACTCTGAGTGACTGAAATACCAAGTGCCTAATGCAGTAGGTGCAGCAAAGAGCCGCCACTTCTGCTTCTTTCCTAAGACTGTAGGCATATGTGCAAGCCATGTTTTACCCCCATCTTGAGTAATTGATGCTGCTTTTCCTGAGCACTAGACTTGTTTAGATGAGGATCTGCCAAACGATTTCCTATCTGATTGACTGGGAGGAGGGGTGTTGAGAAGGAGTGTAAATAAGCCAGCAGTATTCCATCTGTATAACATATATCTACATAACATATAAAGTAAATACCAATGTAAATATCCCATCAGCTTTCAGCTGGTGAGGAGTGAAGATGTTCATCTACAGCAGTGTCAAACTCTGGTTCTGCTCCTATCCCAACCTCTGAGCATTATCCTCTGAGTGCAAAGGCCAAGGAGAAATTCTCCTGGGCCAGGAGGAATCTCAATATAGTAAAGTATGTAAGCGTACTACAGAGAAGTATGTAAGGATATGCTTAACTGTAAGAATCAGCATTTTGCACATTAGCTCCAGCTCCATGTATAGGATCTGGGCTGGGAAAGGCTCTAGTTGTCCCTCTGGGTTTTCTGGTGGCTATTTCCCAAGTAACAAGCTACAGGGCAAGAAGAAATGGCCTCAGTTTGTACCAGGGAAGGTTTAAACTGGATATTAGGAAAAAATTCTTCCCTGGAAGAGTCATCAAGTGCTGGAACAGACTGCCCAGGGAAGTGGTGGGGTCAGATCCCTGAAAGTGTTCAAATGAATGTAGTTGTGGCACTTGGATAGGTGGTGTGCTTGGCAGTGCCAGGTTAATGGTTGGACTTGATGCTCTGTGATGGCTTTTCTAAGCTTAACAATTCTGTGATTCTATTCTAGTTTCTAAATGCTCCTGGGCCATGAGATGCAGCAGAGATGGTTGTGTGGGTACAGTGTGAACAGAGTTCTTCTCAGTACAGCTAGGCAGGTCCAAAGAGGTGGAGAGTACTCCAGGAGGTGAAACAACTTGTTTCAGACTATTGTGCTTTGTCATAGGCTTTTTCTAAATCCAGAAGCAAACTATTTCACCCACCCAACAAGGACAAGCATGGCCGTCAGCCTTGAACAAACCATCTTGTATCAATTAACAGGGTCTTCTTCTCATTCATCATCTGTATTTCTTCTTCCTCGTGTTCCCCACATTCTTGTGACTATAGGCAGAAGAACAACCACCTTTAATTGCCTGGTCCAGCTGCCATCCTCAGCTGATGGCTGCTTTGCCAAAGCCCCAACTCAGGAGAAGTTAGAGCAAACCCAGTAAGTCTGTGCCTTGTGGCCAGCTGTCCTACATGCTTCTGCAATTCATAGCCCCCAGCCAGGAGTATGTGACATGTTGGACCTTACCTTTCATCTCAATTGGCCTCAAGCAGCACAGTGGGAGCCTAAAGTGGCTCTGACTTTGAGGGGGGCTTATTTGTGTTACTTTTTCCTTGGTTTTGCAAGGAGAAGATCAAAACAACCTGACATCTGGTTACACTTAGCTGCTGTGCCGGTTTATGTCATGCCTTCCTTCCCCAGTCTTTATTTTCTTTATTAATCGCCTCTGGGCCAGCATAGCAGTCACACGCTCTACTCACGCTCTGCATAACCCACAAGAGAGCGCTCCTTCGCTGGCAGACTGCGCATTTTCCAACTGGTTAGACTGGAAAGCAATTCAGCTGGGGCAGTTTGATCCCTGGGCTCCCCTCTAATCCCCTGTTCATGCTCAAATACCACCAAAACCAGCTCCCTGGGAATCAGACACGATGCATCAGCATCAGGTCTGTCAGAGAGGGATTTTTTTTCCAGGAAGGAGATTTCTACAGGGCACAAGCACTTGCAAGCAAAACAAGAGAGCATGACAAGGGAGGGGATTTCTATTATCCCAGTAACACATTTTTCCATATGTAAGTGTGATTTGCCAGTTCATCATTCAGACTAAACTGCCACTAGCAGGATTTTGATCCTTAGACCAAGCTGAAATAAGTGCTGGTAAAATATATTTCACTGTCCTCAGCCTTCCTTCTCATATTCCTGTCCAAAAAAGCCTGGGATGTTCCACTAAGTCACTGAACACTGTTTGTTTCTCCAATTAAGCAGTGAGCTGCTCTGGAGAGAAGTGTGTCAAGCCTCTCTCAGCACCTCATTTTAATTAAGTTTCCCTCTTGGTGAACGTCTGAGTATGAAAAACATTTCAGAGGACTCCCTAAATGCCAGGCTCATAACCACTGCTGACTTTATGCTATACTGAGGATTTTTCCCTGCTCAGACAATCGTTGGGTCTCATCGAGCCCTGCGCGCAACAGTTCTGGCGCTAATCAGCAAGTCAGAGCTGCAGCCCCCCAACACTGCACCCTGCAGCCTCAGAGTAATGCTGTAAAAACACTTAATGAAGCATGATGCCTGAACAAACACCTAGCTCATTCCTCCAGGGAACAGAAATGCCCTCAGCCATGATTATAGGGATGCTTGGACCCGCAGGCTGGGGGGAGGATGGTTTAGTCTGCCTGGTGTCCTGTGTCTCTCGCATATGGCTCTGTGTCGGACAGCAGTGGAGCCTGTGCTTGATCCACGATCCTGCTGCACTGGGAGAGGGCAAGAAGGTCCGTCTTCTTCAGAGCAGGGCAGCCAGGACATTGTGGATGGCAAGGTAAGCACCCGCTACAAAACTGGGGAAGATGAGCGGCCCAGCACCCAGCAGTGCGTCTTGGCGCTGGCCTGGGCTTGGTCTCTTTGGATAGACACCAATGGCCATTGGTTGAGAAGCCAGGTCCACCAAAAATACCTTGGACATGGAGTGCGTCCCTCCTTTCCCAAAATCCATTGAAGTTTCTTTTCCTTCCAGCACAGCCCTTTAGCTGTAGAAATCCCCTCCCAGCTGTGCCTGTTGGCAGATATGTCCTCTCCAGCATCACTGGCGGGATTCAAACCCTCCAGCTGATGCCAGGGTGTGTTTCCATGTCCATAGGGTAACTGAACTCCAATGTAGGTGAGTGTTTTTGGAGCCATGAGGGAGCTGGAAAGTAGCTTAGCTCCTGCTAAAACATCGGAGAAGCTGGGTAGCCCCATTCAGCTCCACTCCCAGGTGTATAGTGACATACATGATATCCTCTGTGTCTAACATATCCACGTGGTGTCAGACGGGCTTTAGGCAGGAATTACAAGCTCTGCTGGGCCTTCACTGCCCTAGACCATCTTCTGTTCCACACCTGAGTAGTCTCGCAGATCAGCCCTCTCTTGTTCCCTAATGCCTTCTGACCTCCCCAAGGGGTCCCACCTGGCCTGCCATTGACATCTAAAAAAAGCCAGTGATCTCTCAAAGGCTATGTCACACCTATCATCAGCATCATGCCTAGAGAAGCTGCAGGTGCCCCATCCCTGGAAGTGTTCAAGGCCAGGTTGGTTGGGGTCTGAGCAACCTGGTTTAGTGGAAGGTTTTGTAGCTGTTGGGCAGAGGGCTTGGAACTAAATGGTCTTTTAGGTTCCTTCCAACCCAAAACAGTCTACGATTCTACAAAGCATGGCCTCAAATGGGAAAACCAGAGAGGGATGGCTCAGCTGTGGATGAGAGCAGATGGGACATGGCAAAGCCTCTGGGTCCCTGTGCATTGGGATGCCCAGCCTGCTGTCCTGCCAGGGAGAGTAACCAGCTACAGTGCTCATATACCAAGATAAACACTAAATTCACAGAACCAGGGGTATAAATAACAAGTTTCTTCTGCAAATTACAGCTGCAAGCAGCCTGTCGGTGTTTCAGAAGGATCATCTTCAGATTTTACTGAAACCACTGTGGAAAAAAAAAAAGAAGGGGAAATGCTAATTGCTGAGTTTTTGATGGCATGGGGTTCAACACTGAGGGAATTACTCTAATTTTCTAATTTCTTTTTCATACAGTGCTTTAATTTGTCCTTTCAAAGCTGAGGGCCCAGTATGTACATGGTAATTGGTGTTTAGATACTGCCCTAAGCTGAGGGTCTGACGTAGCTTAGCTGCCCATTAAGAGGGGTTTAAAAGGAAACCCTACCACATACTGCCTTGAGTGGATGGAGCTAACGGAGGGATGTCACTGCAAGTAAATTTCCCTGAGATGGTGGCTCCAGGTCCAAGTGTACACGGGCATGTGTGTACTGCTGTATCTGAGCAATCAGGGGTGTAGTAGGAGGGATGGATTTGGGTCAGCATTTAACTTTGAAATCTCCCAGAAATGTTCAAACATCCTCTAGCCAAGATTTTCTGTCTCTCAGAACTCTGCTTAAACTCCCTTCAACTCATAAAGCACCTTCCATCTGCAATTCCCCCCTCCTGAGCAGGGACACACTGGGATGAGGTGGTGGTGTCTAGTTCCTTCCCTGCCACGACCCAAGGTGTGGAAGTGAATGCACCCCTTCAACTGGGTAATAAAAGAGGAGGATTAAAACACCTCTGGCCGTGTCTGTATTGTGTAGACAATATCTCCTCAACTCACATGGTTGTTGAGAAGAAAAAGACGTAAAAATGATGAGATATTCCATTGCTATGGAAACAGGAGCCATTGAATTATGGGTGGATGTAGCCAAGTCAAAATGATCACGGAAATGCATTTGTGTCTCCAGCTCACTGTTTATACAGGTCTTTTTCCAGTGATGTTCCCATTCTGTGCTATTCCAGGAACAGAACACAAAGTGTTGTCTCCATTCCCTGGCTGGAGGGCATGTTCTCCCAAAAGGCTTTTATGTATCTTTATCCACATTCTACATTTCTGATGTCTTGTAAAATACACACGTCTCCCCCATGATTTGCTTAGTGCTAACCCCTGTTATTTCATCGTCTGGCAGAAAAACAGATAAGTAGAAGAAAGGCAACTAATTCCCCTGAGTGGACATCTGTGTTGATGCTGAAGGAGTTCCCAGCAAGGAATACAGAAAGGATTGTGCTCTGCTGTGAGTTAGCTTTTGCAGTAGGGGAAAGGACCATATTAAAGGATCTGTTTTGCACAAAACTTGTCCAAACCTCACCCCTGGAGCTGAACTCTTCAGCTGGGTGGACATCTCTATTTACAGCATTCATTTCATCACAAGGAAGCCTTGTTCCAGGGAAGAAGACACATTGTTCCAGGGAAACAAATCCTTGATACCAAGAAGTGACTAAGCAAAGATGAGGTGTAGTAATGAAGTAGGATAAAGTTTATTTCTCTCCAGATTTCAGCTTGCATGGTCAGTGTCAAAACCTGCCTATTTATACTCAATTATCACTTAGTTTAGTTCAGGGGGAAATGAGGACAGCGAACTGACTACATGATGAAGGAAACTAAACAGCAGCAGCCTAGAGCTCAACAGTGTTGGCCTAGACTTCCATGCTAAGTGAATGTGATGCATGAGGGCAAACGCACCAGGCTGAGGCTTTTGGGTCTTTCTGGAGGCAAAGATTGTGGCTCAGGCTTACTACCAACATTGAGGTTTCCTTGGGAGCTTGAATATGGCACACTCTGGATGTAGGAAATAAGGGACGAAGGAAGGAACAGAGCTGGAAGAGGGAAAGAGATAACTGTCCTGGCATTGCTGTCTTGGACACAGTCTGAGCAGTACTATTTGGCCACAGAGGTGAAGAATATTCCTTAGCAGAACAGATGAAACAACATAGTCCAAAGAGATTGAGGAAAAACCAGCAAGAAGATGGCACATCTCCCCAAATTATAGAAAATTCAAATTCAGCAGAAAAGCCCCAATCCCACAAGAACTGAAAACTCATAAAGCAAGAAGGCAGAAAGAAACAATGACATTGCGCGTATGTAGGAATCAGGCCCTGATTATGTTTTTCAATTTACCCTTTTTCCTGTATGAGAGGATGTATTTCCATTTAACATTGGTTAAAGTGGGTCATATCTCTAAGGAGCAAAGGATAAATGCCTATTCCTGGCTATCATTGCCCCATGCTGAGAGTTGTTTTGCAGACTTTCTAAACCTCTGCAGCAATTTGTTGTGAAGCAAACACTTATGCTTAACTTTTAAGCAGCATAGATCTCCATATAAGTCTATAATATATGCAGAGGATCATTAAATTTTTATTGTGCAATTCTGGAGGGAGAAAAAAACCAAACTGAAAACAAAAAAACAAGCTAGCAAGCGAAATTTTGAATATAAATGGGGTATGTTTACCTAGTGTGATATTTTTACTAGAGATGAAACAGAGGTGTTTTGGAGCTGTTTGCCCAAAAGAAATTTAAAACAGGCTTGTGTAAGAGGAAGAAGGTGAAATCCCAGAAGCCTTTGTTGACACCCTCAAAGCATAACTTTCCAGATGCTTCTAATAAGCCTCAAGGTACAAAATTAATACGGTACTGCAATAACACCATTGGCAATATTAGAAAGCCTCATCAGTTTTGGTCTGATGCATTTTCCTATGCGTACAGGGAGTAGGAGGCAGAGCATAACAGCAGTAATGGATAACAGAGCTGGAAACAGATGGCAGTGATTGGAGCTCACGTCAAGTATTGAGCAACGTGAAGGTTCAGCAGGATCGGACTTGGCTCTGTGGCTTGGCCCATTTTAAAGAGAGGCATTGTTTGCAAAGATTCAGTGTGGGATTAGATTTCCAAACTCTTCGAAGTCTGAGGGATGCTTGGATAGAAAACAAAGGTCTGGGCTATTTGCTAAATAATAATAACAGCAGCTCCTGGTTGCTATGTTTGATCCAAATATTTCCTTGGAAACAAAGCACAGTAGCAGCTTATGCCAAGTCAGATGAAGCTGGTTTGAAACCAAAATCCAGATGAAAATAACAATAATCATTTGGAGGGGAAGAAGGTTACCAAAATCCCAGTTAGGTAACCTGCAGGGAGATTTATTTACCTAGGCTGCTCTTAGGATCATCATCATGAGTGGTGCAGAGAAGGGGAAGATTATTCACTGGCAATGAATGGACTTCTGACAAAGTTTGTGGTGTCAGGTTTAAAACAAGCAGGAACTGCAGGTTTCATTTTTCACTTAGTGCACAGAAATCTACTTCTAGATGGCATAAAACCCCCCCATGTCTGTGGTAGCTGCACACAAAGTGTAGCCCATATTCAAACTCCAGCTCAGGAGGCCTTTAAACCACTACTAAAAGCTGAGAAGGTCTGTTAGGAAAAGTTCACTTTTTCTTTATCCATTACACCTTATTCTACAGGTTCTTGACATGTCAGAAAAAGGATGATTTGACCCAGAAAAAACTTTCTTGCATTTTATTCCAAGTTTCCAAATTTCTCTCTTTCCCAGAAATTATCATCCAAATCACTACTATAATATGAAGAAATTAAAAATGTTTAGCTGTGATAAAAGCTTATGAGTGGTGAATGCAATGTCCTAAGAGCTGTCGTTCCAGACAATATGTGTCATTCTGTGTCACAGCAGTGAATGTCTGAAAATTCCACCAAAACAAAACAGTCTGGGAAGATATGACCCCGATGGGCAACTGCCAAGACCTGGGAGGATGACTCTGCGGTTAATAGATGTAGCAATAATTTTGTTAATTATTGGCTTCCTTTGTAAGTCTGACTCCACAATGTAGTTCATACTTTTGAAAAAAGTATTGTTCAAATGTAGGAAAGAGATAGTGAGCAAGCCTTTCTTCAGCTGCAATAAGAAATGACATCTTAGTGTGACTGGCAGATGACTAGTCAAGCTAGGCACTTGTACACTCTTTTAGACTCTCACATCCCCAGATAAACCCACACAATTCTCACTTTTGTCTCCTTAGATCATCTGCCAATGCAGTTTTATCCTATTTTGCACACCAAGGTGTCTTGTGCCCAATTAGAAACTGGCACTATCAATGATTATTTTTAATGATGGCCATACGTTTCCATCAGGAAACAAATTACATTCTCTTCAGCAGAATGAAGCTGCTGCTTCAATGTTTCTCCCTGTTCCAGCTTGAGGGCTTACACAGATGTGTTTGCAGCTGCACAACCATCTCTTCCAAGGTACACAGTGGAAATCTTGTCCCCAGGTTCAGTGTCTTTCACCTAATCACAGGACTGACTTTCTGATGTTTCACTGAGCATCTGCTGGGCTAAAGAGAGGTCTGAGTCAGGAGAGAAACAGTGAGTCCAGTTGCAATAAATGCAAGGGGAAAGAATTTGCTCTTGGAGAGAAGGACTTGAACAACCTTCTCAAGAGGGCTGCTAATACACAGAAATATGTGTGATCAAATTTTCCCATTTCAGCACACCATGGCATCATAAAGGGTATGAAATCCATCCCTTCACCACTGTTAGAGGCAAGATCTGAGTTGAAGCAGCACATATATCAGTTGTACTTTTTAAGGGCTCCCTGCTGGTTCTTCCTGTTAATGTGGCACTTAAATTAAATGCTCCTGCAATTCAGTAGTAAAGGAGACACTTACTTCCTGGTTTTGGCTAAGAAAGATGTAGAAGTATCTGGGGCACTAGAGAGATCATAGCACAAGATATTGTAACACGCAAACTCATCTGCAACAAGACCAAGATACATCCCTGTGTAACATACCTTCTTTTCAAGGAAGGATTGCTCATCACATCATCTCTGCTACCTTGACATCCCTGTAGCGGTTTCCCTCTACAGTGATGCTCAGCATCTTGTGATCTGGCAAGTTGCACAGTGATTCCTGGAACTGATGTGGGGCAGTCTAGGGACAACGCTATGAAACGTCACCATCTGCCCAGTCTTGGTTTTTTGGCCATGAGCCTGTTTCTCCTACCCCGTGAAGATAGAGGTCTCAATGCAAACATTGTGCTATTCATTCAGGCCATAATACAGGCCTTATTTAAAGCTTAATTTGTTCTGTGCTGAAATGAGAATAAAATTTCTGTATTTGATGGCAATTGTTAGAGCAGACTGGAAACAAATTTTTGGAAAATGTTTTCTCAGCTTCTCATTATGTTACGCATTTTATAAAACACTTTTCCAGTGTTATTGCCTGGGAAGCATAGATAGGAATAGGTCCCCTGTTACTGAGGATTTCATCTCCTCCTGTTCAGCATCAGATGTCATGTGTGGTTACTACAGCAGTGGCTCTTTGATGTTTGCAGATGGAAGATGGTAGTGCACAGCAGGACATAATAAAAAGCAACGGAAATGTTTTTTGCCCTAGTTTCATAGGGAAAGGAGCACTATGCAATCATGCTACCTTTGTGACTGCCTCTCTGTAAGTGTCTTTGCCTGCCTAACCTTTCAGTCCTCTTCTTTTTTCCCCAAGTATCTTTGAACATGCTTCAAATTTTCAGTCACTTTTGACAGAAAGTTGGATACCTCAGAGTTACTCTAGAGCTAAAGATTTTCTGCTCATAGTCAATGGAGAAAACCTTTACTGGTTGTCCAGAGGGAAATTCTGTAGAAAAGCCTGAACCCTTACAAGGTGTTAGAGGATCAACCACAAGACACAGATCCATAGGAAGGCAGGTTTTGATAACACCACATGTTGGAGTGAGCCATCACTGTAATGAATATGGCTGAAGGAAAGAAGTACAGAAACACTACAAGCTCTTGTCTCCACTAGGAAAATGTTATGTCTGAGTCAACTCACCTCAGGCAATAAATATTAGCAGTTTGCAGACACAATTCCCTATTTTGTTTCAGTTTTTTTTTTTTCTCATGTGTGTAAGTCATTTCAGTGGATCTGGAGGACCTTTAACTCAGTGGTTTTTTATTAGTATTGCGGTAGTTGTAACGAGCCCTGCAATCCTGAAAGAAATGTGGTACAAACAGAGAGCTGATAAAGTAGCCTTTGGGAAAAAAACAAACAAACAAAAAAACCCAAACCAGATAAATACCACATGGAAGGACGATATAAGCAGTAATTGTGTGCTCTCAGCCCAGAAAACCAACTGTATCCCAGGCTGCATCAGAAGCAGCACAGCCATAGCAGGTCAAAGGAGAGGATTCTCCCCGTCTGCTCTGGTAAAAACCCACCTGTAGTGTAGCTTTCGGACCCCCAACATAAGAAGGTTGTGGATGTGATGAAATGAGTCCACAGGAGGCCATGAAGGTGATGATNCATCCCTGGAAGTGTTCAAGGTCAACCTGGTGTAGTGGAAGATGTCCCTGTCCATGGCAGGAGGGTTTGGAACAAAATGATCTCGAAGGTCCCTTGCAGCCCAACCTGCCCTGCCCTTCTCTGGTTCCCCTGGAGCTGCCCTGGCCAGCAGTAGGTGGGTAGGTTATTGCCCCTGTGAAGTGACGCACTTTGGGAATTTGGTTTGACTTTTATAGAGCTAGTTGATGTCTACCTCCAAGGCAGAAGTAATTTCTTGTCTGCCAGTCCCAGTACATGACATAGAGACTAACTCCAGCCTTCGGGGGCTGTGGTAAGTTTTACTTGTAAAAGGGTATTTGCAGGGCATGTGTGAGACTCTAAAGGTGGATATTCCTATTGCATCTCTCTCTCTCAAGAGTGTTGTGTTGTTGCTCTCCTGACTCCGTGCATGAGGTCATGGATAGAAGAAATGGAGGTCACATGACAGAGGAGTGTCCATAGGGAGCATGCTTTCTGACAGCAATCTCTGAGCATCCATCCTGCACAGATCACCCCCTTGTCATGCTCTGTGACCTCATAGCCCAGTTCAGCTGCCCAGATAGCCCTTTATTTGTGCCCACAGCACCTCTCATTTCTTGGGAATGTCCAAGAGATTTTTGTCAAATCCCTCCAAGAAGCTGTGAGGTCAAAAAGAGCTATGAGACACCTGAACTGGGCCGTTCTAGCACTTGCATCTGCAATGCCAGACTGAATCTTCTGTCATTAAGCCTGGTATAGATAGCTCTGTGCCCAGATTTGCATGCCCACACAAGACATCCATTATTTGGTGTGTTGGTATAGCCCTCCCCAACAGACCCTCACGAGACCTTCTGGAGGCCTTCAACAGTTCTCTCCTCCAGGATAATTCAGCAACGACAAGTCCCATCCAGGAAATA